>JAJAGP010002082.1:0-136380 GCA_025084515.1 Ancistrus triradiatus
TTGTGATCATTTACTACTGACACAAATGTGTTGACTTTTTGGAGAGTAGTCAGTGAATCTGCAGTGTGTTTTACTGACAACTGTTTTTTTTTTTTTGACACACTTGTACAGGCAAGCGTAACGTGTTCACCACTCTTGCTTGCTCAGTAATTTTTTTAAGCTCAAAATGACTGATCAGGATACAGGAACATTTCTAGAGGACAACAAACAGGTTATGCATTCAATCATTATTCTCCATTGGTGGAGGTTTACATAAATCTGAGTAAATCTAATTGAGCCTAGACAAGAGACTGCACTGTGTTTTAGTGACCTAATTTAAAACCAGGCGACGATTTGCTTTGGCCATCGCTTACCTAATATCTGATCACCTAATGTTTAAAAATATATTTGCAAAACGATTTGATGCATGATCAGTAAATTGGAACATTTATAATAAGTAACATGCAACACTGGTTATGTATTTCACACCACGATAGTTCTAGGGACTAATTTGGGAAGAACTATCCGCTACGAAGTTCCCCATAGAATTAAATTTGTTCCATGCCTTTATGGTTTGCATTCACACCTCCTTTAGGAACGCTGTGTGATGCTTAAGTAAAGCCTGAACTTCACTGTCAGGGTATTTCTGCCATTTTAAGTGTGAAGATCTGTTATTTATGTGGCTATGGTGTACTAGTGTATTTAAATGAAAAATAAATAAACACCCCGGTTAGGCTCAACACAGGCGGTTGCATAAAGACCAATCACTTTACACTTGCATCACTATATCCAGACCAATCCCCACATACTTCAAGGCAAGGTCTCTTCTAAGTGGATAAGAACCCTGAGTGATGGAAGTAAGAGCTAAAAAAGTCCCTATACAAAGCGTTCTAAGAACTACAATCATCCCCAGTTCCTGTGCCGCGAACACGTGTGGGGCCACTACGGAAAAGTTACTCCACTGCAAAAGCACACAATACTATATTTACAGACTTTACTTTAATCTTATGATTCCTGTATTTTCAGATAACCCAATATTTCAAGCAAGGATATCCTTTGTTGAAGCTTTCATCGAACATCAAAACAAATGGGTCCTTGTTGTCCTCAATTAGGAGTTTAGTGATACAAGGTGCCAATTCGAACTTGGAAAGGTATGCAAAATTGTCTTTACCACACAGAATAGCAACGCACTTTGTACTGGTCGCCTTGAACTGGATTTAACCACAGAGAAAAACTGGAGTTGTCCAAAAAGTTCTTTAAATGTACGTATCCCTATGCCCAATGAACGTACCTGAAATTAGCGTGCCTCAGAGCCATAAATAATGGCCTTGGTTATGCTTAGTGCAGTCTGCCATTAAAACAATAACCTAACTTGAATGCGAAATAGTGAAATATAATGTCTGGGGAGGAAAAAAAAAGAAATGTAATTGCTGTCTGTAAAATTATTAAGACCTTTCAGAGTTGTATTCAAGACATTTTAGGAGGAATTAAGACATTTTTTGAAGATAAACAAAATGAAGTTAAGGATCCACAAACACCCTGTTTAAATTATTCTGATTTTTTTATTGGTTGGGGAATAACGGTAGAAGGCAGTTTGTGGTGCATTTGTTTCACTGATGTAAATACATTTACAGGCAATACTGTGCCCAAGTCTTAAGTCAGAATTAGAAATACATATACCATTGTTTTGGTAATAATGACTATAGGCTCATTATTAGAATACAACAAATTTGTATGAAGTATTGAAATACATAAATAAAAACCTAAAAAAAAAGGGCTGTTGAGCAGCAGCTTCATCACAAAGTTACCCTTCTACAGTCCAAAGACACTTGTACAGGAATAGTCTTTTTGGAAGAGGAACAGGATGAAAGAGCCAACATGTTAAAGATCACACAGATTGGAATAAAGATCAGTAGAGCATTATGAAGAGACAAATCCAATCGTTGACAATTAAATATAGTCATTATAACATTACTAAAACAACAAATCTAATGGTGGCATAAGACTTTGGCACAGTTCTGTAAATTTTGTGATGATCAGCTGTGAACACTGCAGTACAGGAGATCTTTTAGCCTAGCGGTCAAGGTACTGGACTCTGGACCAGAAGGTCGAGGGTTCAAATCCCACCTCTGCCAAGCTGCCACTGTTTGGTCCTTGAGCAAGACCCTTATCCCACAATTGCTTGGATTGTAAGACTGTACCAATTGTAAGCTCTGGATAAGGGCGTCTGCCAAATGCTGTAAATGTAAAATCACACTTGTAAACGGACTGTCTGATCAATAGAGAAAGGTTAAGCATTGGTTTGTTAATTAGAGTTTGACAACTTAAAGACTGTAAAATGACTGTGTAACTATTAGGGGCACAAACTCTTAGAAACACCTGCAACACCAAGTACTGCCAAACAGAAGAAAGCTTGCAGTACTTGGTGTTTTGTTGTCATTTAATGAAACTCGCTGAACATCGGGGTTCTTAAGGCGAACTAAGCCAGTACTGCTGTGTTCGTGCTTCTAGCTCGGTAAATTCAGGTCGTAATCTCCGGCTAGCTGCACTCGATGTGTATTTCAGTCACACACACACTGGTTGAAATAAAACACTAAAGGTAGAGTGACTATTTATGGCAGCTAGCGGCTCGACGCTACTTCCTGCAGTTAGTCATTTTGACAAGCTAACGCCCGAGCTAACGCGTTCATCTTTCTATTAAAGCAGCCCTTCCACAGCGATAACTTCATCAGCGAAAACATTCTTAACAAGCTACATGGGATTGCAAAAAACCTCAAACATCTGACCGGTACAAACCCGGGTCTAAAGAAAGCCCAATAAGTGCTTGGTTAGCAAAACACGGACTGTTTACTACAGACTGGGCTTTCCCTAAACGGCTTCCTGTCTCAGCTAAGCAAGCTAACTACAAAGCGAACCGGTTAAACGCGCCTTATTCCCCGTCGATTTCAAAACCAAACTAACGCGACTCGTTAGATATTGTTCTCCTATCTGCAGTGTCCACGTTTGCAGCAGAGTATGGGGAGTTAAAAGACAAATTAAAAGCGTTTACCTTCTCCTCCTCGGAGAGCGGTTCCTCAAAGTCGCTCATCTTAGCTCCAGCAGACCAGCCTCAAATCGCAATGCATGATGGGAAGCAGCTTGTCACGGCCATTACCATAATAGGTCAGGAGATTCTGATTGGTCCATCACTGAGCACGAGAGGCAATGTTGCTCATTATCGTGAGCGTGCTGTACGTCTCGCTGTTTATCGACCTTACGACTGCCTCAGGATTTTAGAGAAAGAGGAGAATAAACAATTTACATCGTAATGATGCTGTTTAAATGACCATGTACATATTTAATACAAAATTGGGTTTCAGTATGAGTTTCTTACAGGTACTCCAACAGGGGCGTTTCTAGACTATTTGTAGTACAGGGGCACACAGAATTTGGAGGGGCACGGCTGTACCCAGGGGTGTCATCAGACTGACTTTACTGGGGCACAATGTTGCTGTGCCCCACTAAAATTCCGCCAATAAAAAGTCAATTTCATCCTGGATTGCAGAGCAGAACTATTGGACAGGCCACTACATTTCTGATTATGCTCCAGCATCTTTCCAAAAGCTTGAGGAGCTCATGCTTTCAATCACAGTTTCTTTCACTTTTTCATATTGAGTAATGGGCATCCACAAATATTTAAAAGAAAGTTGGCCATGCAGAAGATAAGAGATAACTCATAATGATTTGTTTAGTTCATTCTTTTCCATGTTTATTTCATTCATTTGCTTAATCCTTGGGCAGGAAAGCCATAGGGCACAAGGCAGGAACAGCCCAAGACGGGGTGCCAATCCATCATGATGCACATACACTCATATGCTAAGGGGACTTTAGAAACTAATTAACCTATTATCCAATTAACCTAACGCACATGTACCCAGAATAAACCACACAGAAACGACCCAGGTCACTCTATCTACCTTCTTGCTGTGAGGCTACCCACTGAGCCACTGCGCCAGCTGATTTGTTTAGTTAATGCATTTAATAATGCAATTTATTGCTAATTTGTTTTTCACATTTACAGCATTTAGCAGACGCCCTTATCCAGTGCGACTTACAATTGACACAGTCTTACAATCCAAACAATTGTGGGTTAAGGGCCTTGCTCAAGGACCCAACAGTGGACTGTGGTAGCCTAGCAGGTAAGGTACTGGACTATGGACCAGGAGGTCCAGGTTCAAATCCCACCTCTGCCACCGCTGCCACTGTTGGGTCCTTGAGCAAGGCCCTTAACCCATAATTGCTTGGATTGTAAGACTGTATCAATTGTAAGTTGCTCTGGATAAGGGCGTCTGCTAAGTGCTGTAAATGTAAATGTAACAGTGGCAGCTTGGCAGAGGTGGGATTTGAACCCTGGACTTTTTGGTCCATAGTCCAGTACCTTAACCGCTAGGCTAGCAAAGTCCCTATCATGGCAAAGTAATGCCCATTTTAGTGTTAAATCACTTTCTATGCACAGTTGTGCCCCTACTACTGATCGGCAAGCAGAGGGGTACAGCTGTGCCCCTCTAAAATCCGTGTATGCCCCAGTATAATGAGTAGTCTAGAAACAGCCCTGGTTGTACCCCTCTGCTTGTAAGGGCACAATTGAACATAAAAAATAAACCCATTAAACACTAAATATGTTAAGCTAAATTAATTTTTTAATTAACACTAAAATTTACTCTGCCATAAACGAGAAATGAAGAACAAATTAATGCCAAAACATTGTTTATTAAATGTATTAATTTTGTTTATGCTAAACTTACTGGTGCATTTGCTTTAGTTTTCTAAATATGCTCTTTTGGTAGGTTATACGGTTATAAGTGACTAGCCAAAACATATAGATATGAGTTACACTATATAGATAACGGTTTGTGGATAACCAAAAATGACTTTAAGTATTTGCAGAAATCCGTCATTCCATGCAAAAAAAAAGAAAAACTGGCTGTGACTGAAAGCATTAGCCACATGAGCTTTTGGAGCTTTTTTTGCTGGGACATTACTGTAAATGTAGTGCGTGCAGTGAATTCATGTGATATGTCCTGTAGTTCTGCTCTGCAATCCAGGATAAAATGTACTTTGTACCCACATATTTTAGTGGGACACAGCAACATTTTACTGGGGCACATACCCCAGCAAAGTGGGTCTGATGATGCCACTTTACTCCAGGACAATTACTGTGTTATATTAGTTTTTTGTGGGTGGGGGGCACATTTTTTACCCCCACATTTTTATGGTCAGGGTTGACTGGTCCACCGCCTATCCCCAGGAAACTAAGGGCACAGACAAAAGCTTGTCCAGTGCAGGGTAGTAGTTTGCTGTTGCAGAACTGGGGCATGATCTCTCAACAGGCCTCCCCCTCTCTCAGACACACCTAATAGTGTTTGCATATGACTACCAAAGCACAGCAGGAACTCAACCCTGGATCCCTGTGGTGATGGGCTAGCATATTAAAGCACTGTGCCTCCAAAGTACCCAAAAGTAGTTACATTTAATTTATAACTGATGTAAAATAATAATTCAAATAATTACTTGAGTAAGAGTTCTAAAGTAAGCAAAGCAATACATCCTGTTTTACTCCCACTTATCCTGGTCTAAGTCACAGGGGAAGTTCTAGAACAGGAAAATGTACACGCTGGACAGTGCACCAGTTAATGTTTCAGCATGTTTCAGTAAATGCACCACCCAATCTTCACATTATCCCATTCATACCCAGGCACTTAGGAACTTCCGATTATGACAGCTGGCTCTTACCACCAAGCCACCAGAGGTGCCAATAATAAAGTAGCTTGCGAAAAATGTACTTAAGTATTGCATTCGTTGTGAAATTGGGTGAAACCAGATTTTTTAAAATTGAAGTCCATAAAAACAAAGCCCACCTACTTAAAAACAGTTTCTAATTTGGTGTGTAATAGTTGTAACTAACATTAATGTGAGTTACAGTTTGGCTTCCCACATTCAAGTTAACAATAAACAAAACACTTGGAATGTATGGATGAAATAAATCAATTGTGGCAGTATTGTATGTGGGGCACTTGGGTGGTGCAGCAGTCTAATATGTTAGGACAAATCTGTTTTCTTAATCGGAGATATCACAAGTGATGCATTTTTATTTATTTGGATTGTATATAGGGTTTAAAATCAGAACATAAGATTTTATGTATTTAGAGAAAAGGGTATCTCAACCAAAAAAATTAACAGAAATGAAAAGTGATAAGTAAAATAATTAATGTTTTTTTCTTAATGATTTTACCCAAGTAAGAGTAAAAAGAGTTGAAATTACTCGTAGTAGTATTTTCCTTAAGTTCCATAAGTAAATGTAACATAATAAAAGTAGCTGTTACTATGCACCTCTGAATGTAAAAATTAACAAATTAATGAATGACCACCATATTGCACTCTTTTGGCACTAAAATGTAAAAAAATGGAATATAAAATCTGTATAGATGCTAACCAATTTGAATTAATGAGATAAGTTTTTCTAAAGCAACAGTGTTTTCATGCCTGTCTCTTACAACAACTAGTTTGCACTGATTTTGTACTATTAAGTGCCTTGCATTCAACTTGAAATGTTGCATGCTTGTTATTTCTGTTGTGTGTAACAATTACCAAACTAAGTGTTTAGTAAAGCACTTATTGGAAGCACTTATCAAGGTGTAAGCTCATGAACATGAACAAACAGAACCGGAATAGAACTTGGTGGCAAGAAGCCAACAATCGGGAAGCTGGAAACCTCTTTGATACAGATGGAACTGTTATGGAACTCAGTCTTCATTAAGTCAACACCCTTAAGCTGGGACAAAACCCTTCAACTTAAACTCAATTTACCCATGGGGTGATTCGTATCCTGCCTCAAACGTGATTTCTTTTGGTCATCTCATCCTTCTTCAGGAGATCTACCAAATCCTCCGTGGCTGGAGTTCCTAATTCAGCACTCACTGAGTTGGAAGCCTGGGTCCAGCATGTGCCATGACATGCCCCTTCCATTTAAGGGTGAATGGTTTCTGGTCTCATGTGTATACCTTCTATGTAATCAGAATTATTGCTTAGTCAATTCATTTGTATCCCATTTTGGATGACAGGGTTTCTGTTTCATTTGTCTTGAAATCTTTGCCCATGTCTTGGTTTCCTTGGCACACCCCTTTCATCACACATCACACATTTTAGAAATGTTTGTTCACAGTGGAGTGTGAATTACAACTGTAATTGTCACATTTTAAACCCTATGTTGTGCTGAGTGTTATTGACTGTGCCAAACTGTCAACCTGTACTGACTTTCAAAAGCCCAATACTGAAACATTAAAATGCATCTCTATGTATAATCTGCATAATGTTAGTGATATCTGCAACTATTCTCTTAGCCAGGTTTGGATGAATATATGTATAATTGTGTACCAGTTTTTAAAGGTTAATGTTTCAAATTGAGGTGGTGTATGTACAAAAAGGTTACAGATTTCTGTTCCTACACATCATATGGGACTACTAAAACATGAATATACAAACAGGCTTATTCAAGGCTTCAGCAAAGTTTGCTGATTTTGTATATAAAGGAACTTTTGCATGGGCACAAATATCTGTATTTCTCAAATAGATCACACAGGAAAATGTTAACATAAAATGTGCTGTGTTTAAAGGTTTGGGCATTTTTTCAGATAATTAGTGGCTAACTCGTTAAGAAAATCAATGAACATCTAATCTGGCAAAGGTACCCAAACGAAAACAAGAACTTGTTTTCGAAAACAAGAACTTCTTGTCCATTATTTACAATGCATTCATGACAGCAGGCTAAAACAAAAGCACCTAAAAATTAGACTTTCAAACATGAATAATAGCTGAATTTAGGCCACATCCTTCCTTCTTTTTGCATCATCTCACAGCACCTCATCAACATCACATGTTATAATTTCTCTGGCTAAAACATGCCAAATTTATTGCCTTAAGTGGCATTTCCATCCCCAGACAACCCATACATCTGTATCACTGCATGCATGCTCCATTGTTTCAAGAAAAGGCATGTGTCTGTGGAGTAGTGGTCCAGTAGTCATGCCAGAAAGAATTCTTCTTTTGAATTTATGAAAGGGAAGCATGGTATTCGAAAACATGGAGAATCTTTAGTGAAAGAGAATGATGAACTTTGGGTGATCGATGAATCAGTGTTGGACCAGAGCAGTCAGATGGAAAAGCATATTATCCTAGATAATAATGAATTTGGGATGCTTTGGGTTATGTGAACTGTGTGTCATGGTCCTTCCACTTTGTTTTAAAGCAGGTTAAATCTGGCTGCATTGAGAACAGTAATGCTCAAGTTGTGATGTGTAAGTGAACAGGTAAGATATGATTTACACATTGGTAAACAGATTTTAAGAAGACAGTTTATTGGTAGGCTTGGTGAAATGGAAACCAATCAAGCATGAGCAACAGAGCAAAGCAGAGGAATATTACCACTTTTACATATTTACTATGTACATTTAGTATTTATTACTGAAGATGTATACAGCAATCATCAGTTTAATAATGTGGTGTAGTCAAATGTAGTGATTATATCTGTGCATAATAATACATTTTATAATATAATTAAATAGATAGCATTTATAACAATAAATAAATTAAATTAAATATATGAAAATATATAGAACCCACATTCCAAAGACATATGTTATGTTAACTGGTGGCTCGGAATTGGCCCAGTATGAGTGTGATTGACTAGTATCAAATGTATCTTTGTTCCTCTTGTGGATGCTGACTCGAGTTTAAAATAATAAATTAAGAAACACTCGCTCTCACTCAAAAACACATTTATGTGTTTTATGTGCTTTTTAAAGAAGAGAGCAACGTATTTACTATTTACGACATGAGCATTTACTTCAGAAGCCAGCAAGAAAGTTTAGAAGCATGCATAAACTGTGAAGCGAGAATGAAACACTTAAATGTGATGTGCTACATTGTAAAGATGCAGATTTTTTTTGTCTCGTTGCTGTGTTTACTTGCTTTTCTTAATTCTGCACTTAATTTTGCTCATTTTAATGTATTTTTGTGCTCTCTCATGAAGTAATCACACTCTCAGTACTTGGCAATGAAAATGTCTGCAGTTTATTACATGGAATTATTTATTTAAAATGTTTACAAGGAAAGGCTCTACAGGACAGTCAATTGTTTATTTTTTGGTGTATTTAACGTTGCTATCAGCATCAGTGGCCTTTTCAGGTACACACACAAGGTTACATCTATACACAAGGTTACATCAAGTCATATATACTGCTCAAAACCATAAAGGCAACAGTTGGAACAGTATACACCTAGTCATATACACTGCTCAAAAAAAATAAAGGGAACACTCAAATAACACATCCTAGATCTGAATGAATGAAATATTCTCATTGAACTCTTTGTTCTGTACAAAGTTGAATGTGCTGACAAGAAAATCACACAAAAATCATCAATGGGAAAATCAAATTTATTAACCAATGGAGGCCTGGATTTGTAGTCACACACAAAATTAAAGTGGAAAAAACACACTACAGGCTGATCCCAACTTTTGATGTAATGTCCTTTAAAACAAGTCAAAATGAGGCTCAGTATTGTGTGTAGCCTCCACGTGCCTGTATGACCTCCCTACAACGCCTGTGCAGGCTCCTGATGAGGTGGCGGATGGTCTCCTGAGGGATCTCCTCCCAGACCTGGACTAAAGCATCAGCCAACTCCTGAACAGTCTGTGGTAGAACGTGACGTTGGTGGATGGAGTGAGACATGATGTCCCAGATGTGCTCAATCGGATTCAGGTCTGGGGAATGGGTGGGCCAGTCCATAACTTCAATGCCTTCATCTTGCAGGAAATGCTGACACAGTCCCAGCCACATGAGGTCTAGCATTGTCCTACATTAGGAGGAACCCAGGGCCAACAGCACCCAGCATATGGTCTCACAAGGGGTCTGAGGATCTCATCTTGGTACCTAATGGCAGTTCAGGTTACCTCTGGCAAGCACATGGAGGGCTATGCGGCTCTCCAAAAGAAATGCCACCCCACACCATTACTGACCCACTGCCAAACCGGTTCATGCTGAAGGATGTTGCAGGCAGAAGATCGCTCTCCAAGGCGTCTCCAGACTCTGTCACGTCTGTCACATGTGCTCAGTGTGTGTACCTGCTTTCATTTGTGAAGAGCACAGGGCGCCAGTGGGCCGAATTTGCCAATCCTGGTGTTCTCTGGCAACTGCCAACCCCCATCTGTAGACGTCGGGCCCTCATACCATCCTCATGGAGTTGGTTTCTAACCATTTGTGCAGACACATGCACATTTGTGGCCTGCTGGAGGTCATTTTGCAGGGCTCTGGCAGTGCTCCTCCTGTTCCTCCTTGCACAAAGGCGGAGGTATCCTCTCCTACGGCCTATTCCACATCTCCTGGTGTACTGGCCTGTCTCCTGGTAGCGCCTCCAGCCTCTGGACACTACGCTGAAAGACACAGCAAACCTTCTTGCCACAGCTCGCATTGATGGATGAGCTGCACTATCTGAGCCAATTATGTGGGTTGTAGAGTCCGTCCGTCTTATGCTACCACGAGTGTGAAAGCACCACCAACATTCAAAAGTGACCAAAACATCAGCCAGAAAGCATAGGTACTGAGAAGTGGTCTGTGGTCCCCATCTGGAGAACCACTATTTTATTGAGTGTGTCTTTCTAATTGCCAATAATTTCCACCTGTTGTCTATTCAATTTGCACAACAGCATGTGAAATTGATTGTAAATCAGTGTTGCTTCCTAAGTGGACAGTTTGATTTCACAGAAGTTTGATTTACTTGGAGTTATACTGTGTTGTTTAAGTGTTCCCTTTTTTTTTTTTGAGCAGTGTATATAGACTCAAGTTAATGCCAATTTAGCCTATTGCACATCTTTGGACTGTATGAGAAAACCAGAGTACCCAGAGTGAACCCACACAGACACAGGGAGGACATGCAGACTCCACACAAAAAAGACCCAGGCCACTTAACCCTCGGATTGAACGCAGGACCTTCCTGGTGGGAGGTAGCGGTTCTACTCACCGAGCCACCCAGAGAGTCAATTAGAGTGATCATGGCTGCTGTGTCTAGTTAGTAATGGTAAGCCTCCAATATGTTCCTGTATTGGTAAATCCGATTACAAAAAAATTTACTCATAGCATTTGGGCATAAAGTATCTACTAAACTTGCAGCTGTATACATAGAATTCTAGAATAGAGTTTGTGAATTGTGCTTGTGTGAACTAGTACTCAGTTTTAGTCATTTCTTGCACTAGTATACATGTTCCAGCAAATAAAGATTCAATAATCATTTGATGTATGTGGAGGCAGGTAATAGTAAAATCTGTGCAGGGCATATGGTTCACATGAGTCTGTTACTCTGTTGCTGTTTAACTGTATTAATTATCTTAAGTCTTCACATTTTAGCAGTACTGAAATTTCCTTTGTGTCGAGGTTAAATAAATCGATCTGCTCTTTACAATTATAAGTGTAACAGTTTACATATAGCAAGAGCAGGGAACAGGGAAAACATATGAGTAAACATAAGTCTGGATGGTTTATTTACAAGAGACAAGGTGCTGGGTGAACACTGAGATGAACATGAGGACAGGGCTAACAAACAATGGTGCTAGTAAAAGGGAAAGTAGGCTAAATGTTAATCCTTACAGGCTAACCCTTAATAGGCTAACTCAAGCACAGGAACATGGAACCAACAAACAACAAAAGGCTAAAGGCTACTGCTGACACAAGACAACGAGATAGTACAAATAGACCAAGCTAACCCAACCATACAATGCTAACACAAATAAATAGTGCTACTACAAACAACCAATGCTAGTTATGCTATTACAAACAAAAAGGGCTAATCCCAACAGCCAGTCCTAATACTAACAGGGTGCTAATACAAACAGACAGGGCTAATAATAATTATAATAATAATAATACATATGTCGGGGTTCGCTCTGTTCTGCGTTGTTTTCGTTTTCTCCATTTCGCTTTCTTTTACCACGTTTTCTCCACGTGTTCTTTTTTCTTTGTTTTGGTTTTGCGAGTGCGGCGTGCCTAGTGTTGTTCTGCTCTCCCCTCAGATCCACTGGCTGTTTCTGTCACTCCTCGACTCCGCCCTGATCTAAACACTGGTTCCTTATTCTGCTCATCACCACACTTCTACAAAACATCGCTTCTCACAGCCTTGGGTTGCCAGATCATCTGTTGACATTGCCTGGTATCACGCTTTCCTGGTTTTCTCATGCCTAATTTATGTTTCATGTTTTGAACTCAAAGCTCGCCCTAGCGCATTTTGCTACTGTTATCTTTAGCCTAGCCCTTTGTATTACCTCATTGCTACTAGCTTAGCTTTTAGCCTAGCCTAGCCCTACTACCCTAACCGGTTTATCTCCCCTAGCCCTACTACATGTGTTAGCCTAGCCTTGGCTAGCAGTTCTTTTTTGAGTTCGGGTTAGTGATACCCTGTTTTTCCTTTGTCACAGTCAAGGCCTTCTACCCTCAGTATTCCACAGACCTCGCATCGTTCCGGGAAGCCAACCTCACCGCCGCCGCACTCTCCATTTTGTCTCGCCACGTTCTGCGACTTCCTGGACTCTTGCTTGCATCCTGGTTCCCATTACCTTAGTTGGCTTGTCTTTGGTTAAACCCTTGCTTATTGTTATTAATAAATACCATTTTTTACATATTTCGGTCTGTTTTCTGGGCTGCACTTTGGGCTCCACTTCAACATTATCTGGGGAATCTCTGATTCCCCTTAACAGAACCACCCAAGCCATGGGCAAGCGGCATCGAGATGCCTCATCAGTCTTCACCAGGGTTCGCGGATGGTCGCTGACTATGCTGTCGAATTCTGAGCGTTTGGCTGCGGACGCTTAGTGGAATGACCCCGCGCTATGCGAGGGATTCTGCACTGGGTTGTCCGAGCAACTAAAGGATGAGCTGGCAGCACATGACAAGCCCCTCAACTTGGAGGCCATGGTGGCTCTGGCAGTCAGTTTGGACCAGTGCTTTCACAAACACCGGCTGGACAAGGGCCAGCATCTGGTCCAGACGTCCCTGTTTCCGCCCACCAGGTCCACTGCCTCTGAGTTGCCCTCCCCCCAGGGGCCGTCTCCTCCCACCTCGAAAGACCCTGAGCCCATGCAGCTAGGGTGAGCCAACTCTCCCACCAGGAGCGGTCATGCCGCGCGGAGAAGGGGCACTGTTTCTACTGTGGAGGTTCAGGTCACATTGTGTCTTCTTGCCCTGTGCACCCAAAAAGGGGGGAGCTCGTTGGTAGAATTGGGGGCCCTGTAGATCATTAAGGCACCTAGTGAGAAAGTTGAGCTGAGATAGACTTGAATGTCATCGGCATAACAGTGAAATTTCAAACTATAAATGATGAATAATAGCAGCCCAAATACTGAACACTGGGGGACGCCCTGGTTAACAAAGTCAGATACATGGCTCCCCATACGAACAAAATGGTGCCTATCAGTTAAATATGATGTGAACCAGGATAGTACTAAGCCCAAAAGGCCAATGTTGGAAAGTCTGGAAAGAAGTAGGTTGTGATTTATAGTGTCAAAAGCAGCAGTAAGAATGAGTAGAAGAAGAATGAAGACCTGATCTTTATCGGCCGAAAGAAGGTCATTAAGTACATATAAGAGAGCGGTATCTGTACTGTGTTGGGGTCGAAAGCCAGATTGACAAGTTTCAAGAAGATGGTTTCAGGACAAAAAGTCAAGGAGCTGAGAGGCTACGACTCTTTCGACAACCTTGGAGATGAAAGGCAGATTTGAGATGGGATGAAAATTACCAAGAACAAAACTGTCAAGGTCGGGCTTTTTAATTAAAGGAGTAACAGCAGCTAGCTTCCACGGGGAAGGAACACATCCGATAGAGAGTGAAAGATTGACAAGATGACAGATAGGCTCAGACACGGAAGATGCACAACACTGTAAGAGAGACGTGGGAACTGGGTTAAGTGATGAGGTAGTGGGCCTAGAATTGGTAATTATTTTAGAAATGGTGGAAAGAGAATCAAATACAGACGAGAGAAAAATAGGTTCAAAAGGTGGAGCATCCTGTAGATCCTGGTAAATGTTTGAAACCTTTTCACTGAAAACATTTAGACAGGCAGAGCACAAATCCAGTGAGTCAGTAGCAAATCCAGTGAGTCAGTAAAGAGTCACGAAAGGGGCAAAAAAGCTTATTGACTATGGTGCATGGATTTTTGACCAGCTGTCTTAAATACCTCAGTGTAGTAAGAAAAGTGCACCTTATTTAGTGCTTCCGTGTAATTAGATACATGTTCAGTAAATGCCAGAAAATTAACATGTAACCCTGAGTTCTTGTAACGCCACTCTAGGCACTGGCCCATAACCTTTAAGGTACAAAGCTCGGGGGAGAACCATGGGGAGGTATGGGAGGAAGGCACAGATCTACTTTTGATTGGTGTAAGAGTGTCAAAAATATCTGCTAATGTTTTGTTATAGAAAAGCACCCTCTCATCTAGAGAAGAAAGTGAATTGATACATAAAAAATGTTGAATGAGTCTAGCAGAGCAGGAAAGGAAGATGAACTGACAGTAAAGGACCTTGAACCGGGGCTTAGGAACAGGAAGAGAAACACAACATGAAATGAATATTGGTCAGATAGTGCAGTACAATGACCCAGGATGTTACTATCATCTCCTGTGGTGGAACAAATTACTAACTGTAACAAACGATAAACTAATGAGCATACAATGGACTAAAAAATGGAATTACAACAAACATTGAACATGCTAGACATAGAGTCACAAGAGACAAGATCGCATAGAGACAATGAGCAGAAATAAACTAAAAAAACGAGATAATGGAGCCAGGAGAAACAAGGTGCGTGAAAAAGCCGGACAAGGAAGTAAACGAGAGTAATGGTATAGATGGGACACAGCAGGCTGTAATTGAACAGCATGCTGTGGAAGGAGAAAAGGGTCAGAGAGGACCCTTGTAGGCTGATGTGGTTCACCAGCCCACAGCATCCTGACAATAAGTAGAATGTACTTAATTATATGGAACCTGTT
Organism: Ancistrus triradiatus; assembly: GCA_025084515.1. Lineage (NCBI taxonomy): Eukaryota > Metazoa > Chordata > Actinopteri > Siluriformes > Loricariidae > Ancistrus > Ancistrus triradiatus. The sequence continues at coordinate 15,046 of JAJAGP010002082.1, forward strand.
GACAAGATTAAATTAATTAAATCCAAGGCATAATGAGCAAGTGTATAAATGTTGATGTTATACCTTTATTTTTTTATGTACGTATGATGATAGACTTGGGACACAATAAAATTTACTGTATGCTTGTTTTCCCAACAAAAACTTTTCTTTCATGTTAATAAAACTAAATTGTACAACAATTTGTGTATTTTGTTTTGTATTTATTTGCACCTTGAAAATTATATTATATTATATTATATATCCGGAGAGGCAATTATAAACTTGCTTAGCTACAACCAATCACCTTCCAGAGCACACACCAGGGTAATTGACTTCTTCTAATATCAGCTACATTGAAACTTTGGAATTCAATCTTAATTGGCTCTGGAAGGCCATTCAAATTCGGATTTGTTCAGTTGGAATCCAATTCATTTTAGACACACCCTGAGCATGGGTCATATGCATACAGGTTTTACTGATATTCTAAGTTGGAATTTTTGTTCAAATTTGGGGGCCAAAAAATTTCACACAATGTCCGAATTGGTCGAAAAAGAAGCGTTAGAATTCTGAGATTTCACTGTATAGTGGTTTTGATTATTTCAAAATAAAACTAGCTTTTCCATGAGGATTTGACTAGTAGTGCATGGTAGTTGCAGAAGGTATAAGAGTTCATTTGTTTATTTGATGTCACTATCAGTGGCCATTTCAACAACACACACAAGGTGCATTTATGCATGAGGTTACATCAAGACTACTCATATACAGACGCAAGTCAATGCCAATTTAGAGTAATCAGTTAACCTAACATGCATGTTTTGGACTAGGGGAGGAAACTGGAGTACCCGGAGTAAACCCACATGGACACAAGGAGGACATGCAGACTCCACCCTGGAATTGAACACAGGACCTTCTTGCTGTGATATAGCAGTGCTACCCATTGAGCAACTGTGCTGCCCCTGAAAGGTGCTTTCACAAGGGCTCTCAGATAAAGGTGTTGAAATGCACAAGACAGGAGAATGATACAAAAAGATCTTAGAGGTTTTAAATATCTAACTAACTAAGTACTGCCTTATTAAGAAATGGAAAGTTCAGCACAACTAACACCATTCTTAAATCGGTTCAACTCTACAAACTACATGACTGAGCCAGGTGAATATTGATAAGAGAATATACCAAGAGGCCAGAGGTGACACAGAGTGTGAAGGACTTACTGTGATAATCACTGTGTGTTGAGACACATTACTCTCGTAACAAGCATTACAAAATTCTGTGACTTGTGCCACAGTTGCCCTTTTATTGGTTTGGACCAAAAAAGATTGAGCTTTATTTCCTTGACCCTTGAAAAGCCTTGGCTCCCAACACTCAACACCAGTTCATGGTTTGCCTCTTAAACCGGACAGTAATTTTTTTCAACAGTTTCTTCCTGAAAATAAATATGAGATTATTACAGACGATGTCAAATTAATGTCAAGCACAAAATTAATTTCAGATGTACTGTATCATGGAGGAATATTTGTAGAGGGTGAAAACAAACCCCATTCTTTTCAATCTTGGACCAAGTAGTTCTGCTTTAGCTTTTGACAAAGTCCCTATCCAGGCCATTTAATTATGGCTGTCCAATCAGATGAGGTTAACCAAGTATAATGACTTCAGTGTCTGGATCAGTGCAATTTTCCATATCTGGTTTATGCATTGTGCCATTTTCACCTGCCTCATCTAGGCTCCATGTCTCCAGTGGTGTATTTATTGGCAAACTGTCATGACGTGGCATAGGTCTCATGGCTGAATGCATTTTGGGGTATCCAGTAAATTTCTTATTTGTATTACAGATGCCAGATATATTGGTCAGACTGAAGTAACAGTCCATCACATGATCCTTTTCTCACCATATCATTGGGACTGCTTGACTGGTAATGTGATTGACCACTGAGCCAAGCTCTCATGTTAAATGCATATGTTGCACAACAAATGTTAGGAGCCCTAGGCTTATCTTGGTCACCAATTTTACATTTGAAGTAGTGATACTACATTTTTAGGTGATTTTCATGATCAGCCCAAAATCCTTTACATAAACACCAAAAAAATGTTCAGGAAGCAAACTCTTTCATTATCCAATGGTATCAGGACCACAGTCAGAGAAAGTACTTAGCCACTGTAACCAGGGAGCACCCCAAAAAGGCCTTAGCCATTTCTTAGTGGTCCAACCAAGTCACCTGGCTAATATTTTTCTGACAATTGGCAAGTTTGGCCTTTATGTCTGCCCACTCTTCCCACATTCCACAAACTTTGGGACGGTGAAAGAAAAACTGACTATTTGCTTACTGGTCTAATATATTTTCAGACCCTTGGCATTGCCACAGCTCTGTAACAAAGTAATAAATGATTTGGTTATTTTCAATCCTTAAGTGGTCATTCATTGTTGGCTAGTCTGTGTATTTGACTCATGTTGCCATTATTCAATCAATATTTCAAGTGTGATGAGTCACATTACAATTTGCAACCTACCCTGACTCAAATCATTTTTCCACAGAGCTCTATGAACTAAAAGTGCCTAGGGGGGCCACCCCACTCTCTGTAATTCTTATTATATTTCCCCCCCATTGTGCATTACTCAGCATTGTGAGGGGGGGGTTTTTCCCTGGTAGCTGCTGAGTGTGAGGCGGCCAGTGGAAGGATATTATTAAACTCTGATATTGTATTTGGAAAAAGGCAAAGGAAGGAAAGCGAAGGAAACCTGATGGATTATTTAATTATTGTTTCTTGAAAGTTGAAGTATGGAATTTTGGCGCCATTCAGAAATTGTGCCCCAGGTACTGTATGCATCCAGCTGATTAAATTCCAGTTGTGGTGTAATTCCAAAAACACAAAGGCCAGCCAAAGCGAAGAAATATCAAAAAGCAACGGAGAGTGACATGGCTTTCTCTAAACTAAATTGGGAAACGGGGGGAAGACAAGTGGGTTTTCTGGACTTCCTGACTACAGGACCTGATGCGATTTGACAGGGAAGATCAGTGTGGAAATAAAGTGGCAATGGATTGCGTCTCTCATATGAGAAAAGTGATAAATTTATAAAATTATATTGAATTCATATAGTAAAATTATGCCAGGAGAGATTTGCAAGCTTGTATTAGAAACACTGGAGATTTTTTCAGGATTCAGCAATATGTTGATGAACTGTTGTCACTTTATCTGGACAAAACTTTATTATATTGGTTGTAACTGGGACAACTTTATTATGGTTGGAAGGAAAGGACGTGTTGGAAGTCTTAAGCACAACAGGTGAAGGTCACGGTAACCATTTTACATAATCAAAGGCAAGTTAGGTGTTTAGAAAGAAAATGAAGAAAAATGAGCTGATCCACTGCGTCTAATGGGGACACCAGTGAGATGTTGCATGGCAGGTCCTGATTGTCATTTGATATGCCGATATTATGCTTGCAAACCAACATCACCAGTGAATGCTATTAACTGGTGAGGGGAAATATGAAACTTTTTTAAAGATGGCTGAAGAGGTGAAAAAAACGAGGGCAGATGCAGTTGGCTTTTGAGAGGACTTTTACTTCTCAGTAATTGCAACAAGGGGTTAGCACATTTTGCAGAGTACCACATGGTTGTGTTACCACTTGCCAAAACAATTAATATATACTGACAAAAAATTAGTCACCTGTGGACTACACGTCCTAATAGTTTCATTTTTATTCTGTCCACAATTTCTGACGAGGGGGGGGGGGGGGGGAAAATTTTTTCCTGCTAGACTGGGATTTTTTGCCACGCTGGTAGACCTATTTATGGACCGTACCATGTGATACACCTGAAATTTAGCTACTTGCTTTCCCACTAAGGGCCATTTGTCGCACCCCCAAATGCAAATCACTCTTTGTGCCAATTCATTAGCATCTGCTTTGCGCCCCATTTTTCCACACCATGAACGAAAAAAACATTCACTGCTCTGTACCACCTCCTTCCCAATCTATGAATCCCGTCATGTACCGCAGAGGGTATTTATTAGCCGATAACTATGTTTATATATATAGCTTGCCCCATCAACCCACCACTTTCCTATCCTTTAACCATTAAATTTTCGGCCCGAAAAACTGGGCGTGTATATTCCCTCTGTTAGCTTGGGTTTAACGTGTTTCTCCCTTTATTTTTTCTCGAGCAATATATATATATATATATATATATAATAATATATATATATATATATACAGAATACTGTAGTTCTTATTATCTTTATTTCATGTTTCAACCCCTTGTTCTATGTACAGTGGTGCTTTGAAAGTTGTGAAAACCTTTGGAATTTCTATATTTCACACAAGTCTCCATACAAAATAGATAAAGAGAAACCCAATTAAAAAAAAATATCCAATATTACATATAAGTTGAGTGGCAAACAAAAAGTCTTTGAAACCCTGCTTTCAGTAATCGGTGTGGACCCCCCGAGCAGGCAAATAACTGCACTAAACGTTTCCTGTAAAACTGTTGATCAGTCCTGCACCACGGCTCTTGAGGAATTTTAGGCCCATTCCTCATACAGAAAACAGCTTCAGCTCTGGGATGTGGTGAGGTTTCCTCACATTAGCTGCTCAACTTCAGGTCCTTCATATTCGATTGGATTAAGGGTCAAGGAATTTGACTTGGGCCATTCCAAAACATTATTTAGTTCGTCATGTAAAACATTCTTGGTTAGAACGAATTGTTTAGGTGTGCTTAGGGTCGTTGTCTGCTGCATAAACCCACCCTTCTTTTGGAGATTTCAGTTCACGGACAGATGTCCTGACATTTTCCTGTACAATTTCCCTCTGAATATAATTTCCAGAATTCATGGTTCCATCAATGATGGCCCAGATGCCCCCAGCCCAAAACAGGCCCAACCATGGATACTCCACCACATTTGTTTCACAGATGGGATAAGGTTCTTAGGCTGGAATGGCAGTGTTTTCCCTTTCTCCAAAACATTAATGCTTTTTTTCAACCAAAAACTTCTTTTTTTGTCTTATCATCCACAAAACATTCTTCCAATAGCCTTCTGGTTTGTCCACGTGATCTTTAGCAAACTGTAAACGAGCAGCAATGTTCTTTTTGGAGAGCAGTGGCTTTCTCCTTACAACCCTGCCATGCACACCATTGTTGTTCAGTGTTCTTCTGATGGTGGACTCATGAACATTAACATTAGCCAATGTGAGAGAGGCCTTCAGCTGCTTAGAAGTTACCCTGAGGTCCTTTGTGATCTCGCCAACTATTACACGCCTTGCTCTTGGAGTGATCTTTGTTGGTCGACCACTCCTGGGGAGGGTAACAATGGTCTTGAATTTGATCCATTTGTACACAATCTGTCTGACTGTGGATTGGTGGAGTCCAAATTCTTTAGAAAAGATTTTGTAACCTTTTCTAGCCTGATGAGCATCAACAACTCTTTTTCTGAGGCCCTCAGAAATCTCCTATGTTTGTGCCATGATACACTTCCACAAACATGCATTGTGAAGAGCAGACTTTGATAGATCCCTGTTCTTTAAATGAAACAGGGTGCCCACTCACACCTGATTGTCATCCCACTGATTGAAAACATCTGACTCTAATTTCACCTTCAGATTAACTGAAGTATGTGAATCCTAGAGGTTCACATACTTTTGCCCCTCAATAATACGTAATATATTGGATCATTTTCCTCAATAAATAAATGACCAAGTACAATTATTTTTATCTCATTTGTTTAACTGGATTCTCTTTATCTACTTTTAGGACTTGTATGAAATTCTGATGATGTTTTAGGTTATATTTATGCAGAAATATAGAAAATTCTAAAGGGTTCACAAACTTTCAAGCTCCACCATAAGTGTGCTGTAAATGTAACACCACTCCATCACAGGGGTGAGTGGAATTTGCTGATCCCTAAACCAGTCTCACCTCCCTCAGACACAGCCAATCCTGTCTCCATGCTAAGACCTGACTGGAAGGAAACCCTTGGACTAGCATATTAGACCACTACTGCATTATAATTTCATTATAAGACTATTACTAAACGTATTTAAATGAACCCACCTGTCTCTGTTGCTAATTTAATTTAATTTAATTTAATGTAGAGCAGCACAGTGGTGCAGTGGTTAACGCTGTCGCCTCACAGCTTCACTGTCGCCCACAACGTGAGTTTTCTCCAGGTATTCCGGTTTGCTCCCACATTCCAAAGACATGCATCGAAGGTTAATTAGTGTATCTATAGTGCCCTTATTGTGTGTGTGTATGCAATGGATTGGCGCTCTGTGAGGCCTGCTGGGCTCTGGCGGTCCCAGGGACCTTGACTTGGATCAAAAAGGATAAGACAAGCGCTTGTATGATTAATTTAACTTAACAATCTCTTACTTAATTAGCCCAAAAAATACAGTATAGGTTGGGCTTTTTAACAATGACTGATGTCATGGCACCTTGAACATGCATTTTTCAATTTTATATAGCTTAATTAGTGTCAAAATTTGTCTGTTTATTCTGTATATTACCAGATATAATTAATACAATCTGCATGGATGAATTGCCTCAAGTCACTAACCTGAGGAATTACATTTACAATGTATATATTGCTCTATATTGTAGCTGTGTATTTTAATAGACAGAATGTTTTAATGTAGACGTTAGACTTTGCTCACAGCCTTAGACTTTAAACACAGACCGTCCAGCAGAGGTCTCTCTAGCTCTGTTAAATGCTTTTAATGTCTTCCGTGCGGTTCCCTTACACAATGTATAAATACTTAAATATTGGATGACCAGATTTTATAGTTCCTGATGGTGTTAGTTAGAGAACAATTTGTAAGGGTTAATTTGCTATCTAGTGGCTTTAATATATTAATACATCAGTGCAAAAACAAGTGCTAAAAAACCATTAAGCTAAAACATACTCACTGATGGGATAGGAGAGGGACAAAAAGTGACTTAAACGAGTGACAATGACAGAAAAGAGCAGATGCTGAGAGGAAACACTGGAATTGGAAAATACTGAAGAGTGACCTCTTTATTAATGGCCTGGCAATCGTTCCTGAGTCAAATGGAGAAGTGAAAAAGAAAAGTGCCAACAATACAAGAAAAAAATGAAGTGAAGAAAGAAATAAAAAAAAAAACTAATTAAAAAGGAGTAATGAAAAGAGAAAATAAGATTGGGAGAGCTAGAATGAAAGCAAAGCTAAGCAAAGAGAAGAGAAGAGGTATGAGACAATGGAAAAGAAAAAGTGAGAAGAGTGACCAGTTAATTAATTAGATTAAATTGTTTCCAAAACCCCCAAGTCAATTCAAGGTAAGAAACATGAGCAGTCAAAAATGAAATAAAAATTAAAACAAACAAACAAACAAAAAAAGTAGCTGGAGACACAGAGAGATGAGAAAACTTTGTAAGAGACTAGGGCATATGTGTATCTTATGTAAATCAACTGATAATAAGGAATATTGCTGGAATAAGGAGGTGGGAACAAATGAGATAAGAAGAAAAGGGGCGAGACGAGACCAAAAAATAATAGAACAAACGAGAAGATATCAAGATAATAGAAGAACATCCAAAAAGAAAATGTGATTAGAAAAGTGGCATAGTGGCATTTCAAATTGTTCTGATTAAAATACTGTGACAGAGATTGATCTTATAGATTTGACTTCAAATTGCTATTGAGAAGATATGGAGTTAAGTAAATCCAAAAGATTGAAGAGAGACTTCTGGCTGGGGCTGGATCTCAGCTGAGTTTTATGACTTGAGTTTTATGCCCTGGAACTGATTTTCCAGGAGAAGAAAGATAGTGAGAGATGTACAGGGAGAAGAGAGACCACCTTGCCTCCTTTGTTCTCTCTCCCTGGATTGTGTAACATTTCTTTGGAAGTTCATCTGTGACCATTCATTTTTCACCGGCAACTCAAGAAGCCTCCATGACTGATCTGTTGAAGACTATTTCTGTGTGAGCTGTACTATAAAATAGTGTTCACATATTGCCGAACCCAGTATTCTGATTGGAGGCCCACTGGATGTCAGGAGATGATGGTTAAAGAGAAGTCTCTAGGTGTTTCAAGAGAGATGAAGAAAGAGGGTGATTCCTGAGCAAAGAGCATCTCAAAGAGATGTGGATCCGTAATAGTTCTACAAAGTAACACCATCAATCAGAGTGAATGGATATGCTCCAGACTGAAATGAGACTCCAGCATGACATCAGCCAGGCTTCAGTTTGGAGGCAACATATATTGAAATCAGACAATCCATACTTAAACGGGACCCAGTCTTAGCGGAAATACAATTGATTCCAGATTGTTTGCAGACATCTATACTACCAGACCATATTACCATACACAGAATTGCTGAATTATATCTTCCAGATTGTCCTTTTTCACCAATTAGGACTGTCTTTTCAGATGTCATGTAAATTTATGAGCAATTCCATGAAAACATCAACCTAACCACAGAAACAAAGATGAAATACACCAAAATCACATTTACGTTTCTTCTTAAGTATGTATTTCATTGTCTGTTCCAATTTCAGTTGTTTATATTGTACTAAATGGACATGCAAATTTTTTGATAGATCTGATATAACTTTTTAGGTTAGATTTCACTGGCCATAGAAAATGAAGAGACTTAAAAGGAAGTGCACATGTTGTGATAATGACTAGGAAATGGGTTTTTTGAATGGTGTAATACATTAGTGACTGATAAATGTTTTTAAAATACTTTATAAATGGTTTTAAGGATTCCAGGCAAATTTGACCACAAACATCAAGGATAAAACTCTGAATCGAACCCAACAGAAGGGTCATATGAGGGTGGTAATAACAGCAGGTCTTTTTTTTTTTTAATAAAACACAATTTGATTTATGTGATTCATATAAACAAATTACCTAGTAACCCCATTACAATGTGACAAAGTGGTTTTGGAACAATCGTAATAACACAGCTAAAAAGAACTGACTGTGACAAAAGTAGCTGGGAGTCAGTTTGTTGGCTTTCTGTTATGGTATGCCAACACGTGGCTTACTGAATATTTATTAATCCTGGTTTTTTGAGTAAAAGTTAGATTTTAGAGCTGTTCCTAGGCCTAGACCGTTTAAAATATTTTATAACATATTCCATGTTTTTAATGGCTTAAAGCTTAATATTTAGTTATTGCAGTTATGGAGGTGTGTAAGCAATTCTGTAGGATGCTCAAAGAGAGAGAGCGAGAGAGACTGAAACTAACTATCTTGCCTTTTCCTTAATGAAGAGTGAATGAGAGTGATATAGACTGCCCAAACCTTTCCTAGTGCTGGTGCTGAAAATTATCTTTGGATACACAGAGCTACGTAAAACAAAAAAATGTAACCAATCTGTTGGAACCTCTGCAAGATGAGCTAAAATCTGACCACTGCACTACTGAACTGACATAAAGGAGGGGTCAGTGAGTTCTTAGATTCCAGCAGCTGTCAATAGAATATACTCAAAGGAAAACCACCAGTCTCTCTGGCACCCCAGACTCTGTAAGAAATAATATAAAAACTAATAATATAGACCACCAACATCCATCCAATCAGGGCAAAGAAAACTGTTTGTCAATCATTTAGCCTGTCATTTCAGAAAGATCTGTTTTATGCTACAATCTGGCAGCCTAACATTGGTTTAAATGCTGTATATGTTAGGATTTGGCTTCTGTTTAGTTGTTACTCATTACAAGAAATCTGATTCAGTTCAACTCATGTTGTACAATAAATCATTTATTGTTGGTTCTTGGTGCCACAATGTTCCCATCAGCAAAACTGTACTTATTGGGATGATGCCACTTTTTCACTATGCAGCAACGGGGGTGGAGCCAACAAAGGATGCTGTGCTTAAAATTTTTCTAATTAAACAATTTACCAAAACCAAACACAGCTTCACCACAGATGCGAAAGTCCAAGGCATCCGTTATAATATAACTCCAATACTGTGCAAAAGTATTAGGCCACCATTAGATTTATTTTAGCAATGGTATAATTAACATACATAGCATACTGTCCCAAGAAAATTGCAAACTTGTATTCATCACTCCCATAATACTCTCATCCACTGTTCTTCATTTAAATCTTTGTGAGCTTTAGCATATCTTAGCCTTTTCACCCCATCTGCTTCAGAAAAAAGTGGTTACTTGGCTGCAACTCTTCCAAAAAGACCATTCCTGATCAAGCTTCTTCGGACTGTAGAAGAACTTGGCATCCTCGACAAAGTTGCCAGATGTTACTTTTGCTCAGTGTAAGAGTTCACACTAAATACTTGCCAGTGCAACCTATAGAAGCTGTTTTTCCTGATTTTCTTTTTTTCCAAGTTTTGTCCTGCATACAAATATCCTGTATTTTTTTGGCTGTATTCCAATACAGAGACTGAGAAATAATTATAAAATGGTCATTATTCCATTGCTAAAACAATGATATATCTAATGTATTGGTGGCCTAAGACTTTTGCAGAGTACTGTATATATTGTATGTATTATATATGCAATAAAGTATATAAGAAAGTCTAAAAGTCTTAGACCACCATTACATTAATGATGGTGGCTTAGTGGTTAAGGTATTAGACTATGGATCAGAAGGTCAAGGATTCAAAGACCACCCCCCCCCCCAAGCTGCTACTGCTGGGTCATTGAGCAATGCCCTTAACGCACAAATGGTATTATGACCATATATAATTATTTCTTGGTGTCTTAATTTGAATACAACCAGCAATACAGGAAATTTGCATGCAGTATTATAAAACTGAAAAAGAAAATCTGAAACAACAGCCTTGAGCAGTAGGAGTATCTAGCACCTTAAAGCATTGCTAAAACAACACATCTAATGATGGTCTAATACTTTTATGTATGTAATGTAAAATTTATATTAAAAGTAATAAAATTTAAGCAGTTAAGTAGTGAAAGCACATAGCTACACTGGTTCTAGGACCTTGTTTCTCCGCCATTAATTGCACGGCCAGTAGCACATCTAAACACTTTTATTGTGCCTTCTGGATGTTTTACTGCATTAGTAAAAAAGCCAAGAATGGAAAGGAGGTCGGGGTAGAATCACTTGCTTTAATGCCCCACTAAAAGCAAGGCTTTTAGCTGAGATGATTTTTTTATAGTGCAAAGACCATTTGTAAGAGCATATGGACTGTCAGAATTTGTTTAAGTTAATTTTGTCTTCTGCTACCCACCTCTGGAGTTTTGTGCCCTTACTTTATGACTACAAATGATGTAATTTAAATATCTCTGTCTCTTTTGGACTTACGTTATTGGTTTGATCAACAGAAGTGCAAGGATGCTTGAGTGTTCAGTGTATGTTTGAGCATGAAGACAATGTGGTTGCAATGTCTGTGTATGTGTGTGTGTCTGGGGGTCACATTTATATATCATTGTGAGGAGCAACACAAATTGCAACATTCTTTTGATAACCCAAAAAAGCCAAAAGATTTGCTTTGGATTACCGCGCTTAGGGTTAGTGTTATGTGTAAGTATAGCATTAAATAGTTACAGCTATGTTATGTCAATGGAAAGTGCTCACGCTGATAGAAAGACATACTTGTGTGTGTGTGTGTGTGTGTGTGTGTGTGTGTGTGTGTCTGTAAAGGTGAGGTCTATTCCCATGACCTGAGCAGTGGTAATATTAGCTTCCTTTGATCTGGAGCAGAAGGACTGTTCGGTCCCCCCTCACATGGCTGAGGCTGCTGATGGGATGTGACAGTTGTGAGGCCTTACTCTTTGATGTTCTCAGAAATATAAGGGTATTATCCTCTCCAAAGGCCTATTGCACAGACAAATGCACCCCCTCACACACACAGATGTACACCTAGAAGACCACATAGAAGGGATGTTTATCATTCATTGGAGATACCTGAGAATGTTTCTCTTTTGCAGTGACATTCACATAAACTGATAAATGATTTCTGGTAAGAAGTGCTTGATGAAGCCTGATATGTTCCTGCTGTCATGATCCCCACAGCAAATGTTAATTGATACAAGTAAATATATCCCACATCAGCTGCTTTTCAGTTTACTAGGAGCCTTTATCTTGTACTTACACTCAGTACAGGTTTTATCAGACACGCCCACCATACAGGTGCACTTTGTAGGTGTACAATTACCCACAGCATATTTGTCTATCCTGTCCATTATTCGAAAAAGACCACCAAAGGTCCATCACTGACCACACATTGGTGGGCAATGGAGCATTCGTAGCACAACAGTGACACTATCATGGTGGTGCCATAGAATTGGGCTGTTGGGTTTCTAAACACAGAGTATAGATTTAGGGGACTCTGTCCACCCTCCCCCTCCTCCCCCCTAATAATGTTGGCTTGAGGACTCCATGCAACCAAAGCTTTTACCTGCTACATGATCTGAAAATCTTATTTGATTGCACTTATGTGTACTAAATAATGTCCAGACACTTGCTTATATTCTATTTCAATATATCCTCTAGTTTTAGCTCCTTTGTAGTTAAACTACTTATTCTAATATATGTAATATTTATGTAATTTAAGGTAATTCATATACAGTGGGGTTTGACAGTTCATAAAGCCTAGAAGTAGTAAAAACAGATGAAGCTAACCCAGTTATGCAAATAAGACAAATATATTATACTTGATCATTTATTGGAAAATGATCCAATATTACATATCTGTGAGTGGCCAAAGTATGTGAACCTTTAGGATTTGCAGTTAAATTAAATTACATGGTTTGAGTGGGTGACCTATTGTATGAAAGAAAAAAGGATCTGTCAAAGTCTGATCTGACAAAGTCTGCATTTTTGGAATTGTATCATGGCACAAACAAAATACCATTCTGAGGACCTCAGAATAAGAGCTGTTGATGCTCATAAGGCTTGAAAAGTTCTCTAAAGAATTCTCTAAAGGGTTTGGAACCTACCAATCCACAGTCAGACAGATTGTGTACAAATCGAGGAAATTCAAATCGAGGCCAGGACTGCTTGCTGTCACTGATAGAACTCATTCATTCATTTTCTTATCCGCTTAATCCTGGTCAGGGTCACGGGAAAACCGGTTCCTAGCTGGCAACACAGGACACATATTTCCTCCAGGATGATGTGCAGGACTGATCAACAGTGACTGAAACATTTAGTTGCGGTTATTGATAAACAAGGGGGTCACAGCAAAAACTGAAAGCAAAGGTTCACATACCTTTGCCACTGATAGATATGTAATGTAAGATAATTTTAAACAATAAATAAATGATCAGGTACAATGTAATTGTCTAATTTGTTTATTCGGGTTCTCTTTTTCTAAATTTAGAAGATATGATGATGTTTTATGTCATATTTATGCAGAAATGTAGAACAATATAAAGTATTCACAAACTTTCAAGGACCACTGTACAGTGTAACATCTAGGCTGCCAAAAGACTGGACACATTATTAGACATTTGTACCTTGATGGTCTACAGCTTGTAGTTCACAACAAAAACTGGATTTAATGGGTATACGGCATTAAAATACCTTGGACAGAACAGGACATCATACACTTAGTCACTAGGTGCCACAGTGGTGTAGCAGTAAGCAGTAAGCAGCAAGTCTAATCACCACACAGCTCAAGCGATCCCCGGTTTGATCCCGACCTGAAACTCTGGATGTGTGGAGTTTGCCTGTCCTCCCCAAGTCTGCATGGATTTTCTTCAGGTACTCTGGCTTCCTCCCACATTCCAATGACATGCATCAGGTTAACTGGTCACTGAAAGTTGCCCCTAGTGTGGGTGTGTCTGAGGAGTATCAATATAACCTTGCTCCTGTCATGAATAGCAATTGATACTGAGGTGACAATAAATGAATGAATAAACAGACATTCACTTACCCACTCACATTCCTTCACATCTGGGTCATTTTGGTGCCAATTTAACCAATCTGTGTCCTGCATGCTTTTGAATGTGGGAGGAAACTATAATATCTGGAGTAAACCTAATTGGACATAGGTCATACATCAATCCACTCTAGGAGGTACGTATTCAACCTGGAACTGTATGGCAACAGATTTGGAAGGGTCTGTTTGGTATTTTTTCTCCATGTTAATGTGCTATTCTTCCAGGCACTCTGGCTTCCTTTCACATGTTTAAAATAGCACCTGTAGACATATTGGCTTCTGTAATTTCAAATAACAGACTGTGAATGAATGAGTGTGTGATAGCTTGAAATGAACTAGCACTTGGTCAAGGATGTAATCCTGATTGATGCCCAATGTTTGCACGTATAGGTTCTGGACCCTTTCACCAGGGTAAAGCAAATACTGAAGATAAAAGATGAGACCTCCCAGTTTTTCCCAATTAAATATGTTGATAAACCATTATTATAACATGAAAAGTCTTACAATTGTATTGCATATAGTGTCTTGTCTTTACCACTGCACCTTGTACATTAAAGTATATTACATATTATGTCCCATATATCTTCTCATGAGATAAACTGCATGAATAGACTAAGACTATAATGTTAAAGAGCCGACAAAGCCTCTGAAGGTACATTATATTTACCTTACATCGAGGTAGAGAGGGATGGGGAGTGGGGTTAGGGTGGGTTTGTGAGGAGGCTGCAAGAGGGACAGAAGGTCATCTTTGTTTAATGGTAAATGTATCACAACACCCTGTAGTGTTTGTTATTGCTGATGGTGTTTAGGGAAACGGGACAAGGGAAGCAAGCACTATCTGTCTTCTCATGTGCATTTGCATTTGTGTGTGTGTGTGTGTTCACTAAAGCCTGAAAAGGGTACTTAAGTAGCCCCCAGGGGGAAAAAAGCTCTAGCTGGTTTAAGGTGACATGTCAGTGACATCCACTTCAGATGAAGGAAGAGGTGAGATAAAGTCAATCTCTCATCTCTCTCTCTCTCTCTCTCTCTCTTGCCCTCAAGGTTAGAGACACTTGAATGGCCCAGACTAATGGTAGGGTCAAGGTTAAATTCCATCAGAGAGTCATTACCTCCAGTGTTTTGCTAATCTGCCTCTGCAGCATTTATACACGTAACCGCAGTAAAATACGAGCAATTTCACAACAGAAACTTTGCATGAAGTTTAAATTCTAAATATTTCAACTTGCAAATTCCTTTACGGACCACTGATTGTCTGTTCTGAAGAAATGGTCCTTTGCACTGCAATTGAATAGGTCCAAATTCGCAGTGTTTTAAGATTATCTAGGTTAAGTCTGCATGAGGTAAAATTAATTACTGGTCAGAGCAGAATCTTCACTATCCTGGGATGATATCCAAAGTCAGCTAATGAATTGAATAGCTTTTGGGAAACCAGTCTCAGGCCTGACTATAGGGATTACTGTGGATATACACTCCCAATGCTCAATCTTCCAAAAGTGCCATGCTAACACATTGAAAACATTCACTTTCACCATGTGAAGGAAGAATGGAGGGGAAATAGTGTTTATAAAGCTATGATTCATTGGTCATTATGAACCCTTTCAGAGCTTCTTAACCATCATAATTCACCACAGCACTCCTCTGCACACCACCTAATGACTTATATTTATGTGATTGTGTATCTTTACTGTGCTGTATCGCACAATCTCTGGTATTTTCAAAACAACCAATATGGGAAAGAGTCTAGAAAATAGTCTTGCACAGACAGTACATAAGGACTGTACGCAGTCTCAGAAAGTGTCCAATATCAGTGTATCGTATACTCTCAGATCAGTCAGAAATCAGATCTTTTAATTATTAACGCCTGAATAAAAATAACTTTTAAAGCTCGCTTCATTGCAAGGAAGCATTCCAGCGGCAGCACCACTTAGCCAGACATTAGTGCCGCTGAGTCATCTGCCAGCTCCACCAAGCCAGTCGCAAGGCCTGAGCCAGCCACAACAACAGAGCCAGCTGCCCTCCCTGAGCCTGCATTGCAGCCGAACAGTTCGTACTGGTCTTGTTAGCCTTTTTGAGGACAGCCTCCATGGCAATAGTCCAGGCCAAACTAAACATTGAAGCCCTTAGAGAGGAGGCCACTGAAGCCACAGACATGGCCCCTGATCTACCAGAAGCCACAACTGCAGGCCCTGAGCTACCAGAAGCAGAATCCATGGCCCCCAATCTGCTGGAAGTCTCACCCACAGCCCCAGAGCTGCTGGAAGCCCAAATTAAAGATAAAAATTAAAAGAATGACAAGTAACAATATTGTTGCCCTGCATCTGATATTATGTAAAAGAGATCTTATGTTGTTTTTTCATCAGACACCCAAAAAGTGTGCAGCTCAGTGGCTCAGTGGGCAGCCCTGTTGTCTCACAGTGAGAAGTTTCTGTGTTCAATCCCAGGTGGAGTGATCTGGGTCCTTTCTGTGTGGAGTTTGCATGTCCTCCCTGTATCTGCATGGGTTTTCTCCAGGTACTCCAGTTCCCTCCAACAGTCCAAAGACATGCTTGTTAGGTTAACTGGTGTCTCAAAAGTGCCCATAGCGTGTGAGTGTGTGTACAGTATGTGCCCTGCGATGGACTGGCAACCTGTCTAGGGTTGTTCCTGCCTTTTGCCCTATGCCACCTGCTAGGTGCTGGCTCTCTCGTGAAGAAAGCGAGTGAATGAGTGAGTTAGTGGGTGAGTTGCATTATACTTGATGTCTGACCAAAGTATTTGAGGTAATGATTGGATTTGTTTCTTATCTTAGCTCATCAGCCTAGCATGGATTCAGATATGTGATAAATTCATGGCTGAATGAACAAACATTGACATCATAGCTGTCCCAGTTACTTGATGAGGATCATGCCCTTAAAATTACGTTCAATAAGTGTTTTAGCTCTACCGATATGCCAATGCACCAAAAAATAAGCGATGTTCTATATTTTCTGAAAGAAAAGTCATTTTTAATCACCAGTTCTGCAATGTATACAAAATTACTCTACCCTTACAAGTGTGTCTCCTGGGTTATCTTGGCAGACAGCCATTATGGAAGTTCATATAAACAGACAGAGGAGCTGCTCTGGTTTACGTTGCATTCTACAGAGGACTGCAGTTAGAGTACAACTTATGCTACGATACCTTATATAGATTTTACCTCCAGGCCAACTGTAATATTTGTAATAATGGTGATAGCACCCATCTTAGTCTTAGCTGTACGAAATGATGTATCCAGACCAGCAAGACCATTGGCTGCTTGAATTTCAACTGTCAGCTGATGCATCACAGATTTTGAGGGTGAATAATTTGGTCTCTCCATCAAGTCAAGTCAAGTCAGATTTATTTATATAGCACTTTTTACAATGGAGCATTCTCCCAAAGTAGCTTTAAAATTTTAGATTATGTCTTTATATCTAGGGCCAATCCCAAATTGAGCAAGCCTAGGACAACAGTGTAAAGGAAAAACTCCCTAAGCGTTATGAGGAAGAAACCTTGGAAGGACCAAGTAAAAACTAATTCATCTAGTCAATAAAGTCTATAGTAATAGTTTAAAAAATAACATTAAAAATATGCATATTGGTATTATTTAGTCTGATACACAGAGTCACTGTAGGATCTTGAGTCCTCGGCAAGAAAGTCCTTGGTGGCACGTCTCCCAGCCTGTGCAAGGTTGTTACTGTGACCGTTCATTCACTACGTTTGTTTGAATGTGAGTCTGAATGACTACATAATGTCATTATTCAGTCATTATAAGGTTCAGAATGGCAAAAGCATTTTTGTGAAGAGCTTATTACTTTTATTGTACCCAACACACTACAGTAATTTATAGTGACACATCTGGTGAAAACAGGACAAAAAAAGAGAGGAAAAGCTGAACAAAGTTGTAATGACATTAGTCCACAGAAATGGGATTAGCTATGCCCCTAGGAGCAAGCAGTCAGTTCTGAGCCTGCACAAGATCCTTATCAAAGGGAGGTTATGTACCACATCAGTAAATCAGCCAGTATTTGTGTGTGTGTCTTGATTGTGCCTGGTCACTCTTGGGTTACAGGACCATTGCACGCTAGCATAGCCTACATCTGGATGTTCTTATCTACCTGATGTTGGCACCGAGCATGTACTGTACATACTGTAACTGTTTCAGGCAATACGAGTAAAATATGAGTCCACTTAAAGTGTAAAAGTATAAGTTAATTACACTGACATATATGTACTTTATACCTATTTTGACTGGAATGTCATGCCTCATATATTTAGCTATTTCTCTCTCATTTTTTTACATGGGTTCTCTTTATCCACTTTTAGGACTTGTGTGAAGATCTTGGGCCATTTTCATAGAGAATCTTAGTAATAAGAGTAGGAGAAAAATCTTAGGAGTTAGGAGTAGATCCTAGTAAAGATAAATGTTTTTCATAAAGCATCTTAACCCCTAAAAGATCTTCTAAGGTGAAAAACTGTGAGGAGTAAATTGTGAGGAGGAAGTCTTTTAGGACGCTTAGGAGTTCCTCTTAAGCAGAGGAGAATATGGATGATGAGGCAAAAGATGATGAGGAAAAAGTGATGAGGCAGAAGAAATGTTCTCCAAACACTGAGTTCATAAGATGCTACAGATTAGATCAGGCAGGAATAATGTATGTGGTTAACTTTATTAGAGATTCTTTCACATCTCCTACCCAGTAATGGTGTAACACCCAAAATTATCGTTACCTATACCAACTAACCCCACCAGTTAAACAGCAATCATAACTGAAAAGAGTGGAGCCATAAACACAGAAACAAACTTCTCTTTCTATCACTCTGGGGTCTTTCCTTTGAAACAATATTACTCAAGCTAATTACTGCTACACTTACAGCTAATCATACCCTTAACCTCCGTAATGTAGAGCAAATACACTGCCTGGCCAAAAAAAGGTCACCACCTGGATTTAACTAAGCAAATAGATAAGAGCCTCCCATTGGATAATTACTTCATTGGTGATTATGTTTCAGCTGGCAAAAAGTTATTTAACATTAACTGATGCAGTGAGTAGCTTCTCATTTGTTAAACAACCAGGTTTGAAAGACACATCCTGTGATCATGGAAAACATGTTAATCTGTTTCAGAAGGGTCAAATTATTGGCATGCATCAAGCAGAGGAAACATCTGCTTTTTGCTGATTGCTGAATCTGGTTAAGAATCTGGTTAAGAACTGTCCAACACATTATTAAAAAGTGGAAGGACAGTGGGGAAACATCATCTTTGAGGAAGGAATGTGGTCAGAAAAAAAACTTGAATGATTATGATCGGCTATCGCTTAAATGTTTGGTGAAATCAAATCGTGGAAAAACAACAGTAGAACTCAGGGATATGTTTAATAGTGAAAGTAAGAGTATTTTTACTTGCACAATGTGAGAGAACTCAAGGGATTGGGACTTAATAGATGTGTTTAACCTTAAGAAAAAGATTGGACTCTGGGGCAATGGAAGAAGGTCATGTGGTATCATGAGTATAGATTTACCCTGTTCCAGAGTGATGAGCAGGGTAAGAAGAGAGGTGGCTGAAGTGATGCACCCATCATGCCTAGTGCCTACTGTACAAGCCTGTGGGGGCAGTGCTATGATCTGGGGTTGCTGCAGTCAGTCAGGTTTAGGTTCAGCAACGTTATCTGCCCAAAGAATGGGGTCAGCTGACTACCTGAATATACTGAATGACCAGGTTATTCCATCTATGAATTTTTTCTTCCCTGATGGCACGGGCATATTCCAAGATGACAATGTCAGGATTCATGGGGCTCAACTTGTGAAAGGGTGGTTCAGGGAGCATGAGACATCATTTTCACACATGGATTGGTCACCACAGAGTCCAGACCTGAACCCCATTGAGAATCTTTGGGATGTGCTGGAGAAGACTTTGCGTAGTGCTCCAAATGTCCCATCATCAATACACGATCTTGGGGAAAAATTAATGCAACTCTGGACAGAAATAATTGTTGTGACATTGCAGAAGCTTGTGGAAACAATGCCACAGCGAATGTGTGCTGTAATCAAAGCTAGAGACGGTCCAACAAAATATTAGAGGGTGACCTTGTTTTTTTGACCAGGCAGTGCATTTTGGCTATTTTTTTTTTCTCTAAGTTGCAATTTTGTGAAAAAGGACGATACCCCCACAAGGTAAAAATGTCAGATTTTTCTATCCTTGTCGAGACATTTGGTCCACACAATGATATATAAATTTGCCCTCAATCCCCACACACACACCCATGCCCACACACACCACACCTTATGGCTACCATGAAACCACCCAGAGTGAACAATGAGAGAACTGGCAGGTGAAAAGAAATGCATGTCAAAATGCAAACCATGTTTTTATATATATATATATATATATATATATATATATATATATATATATATATATATATATATATATATATAAATCGCTCTAACTTATTATCATTTATTTATTGAGGTAAATGAAATATATTTATATTTACATACCTATACTATCTACTCTATATAAACATGTACATTCACATAATCCAGTTAAAAGGGAGTTTTCCTGGCTCTTAACTGACTGATGCAATAGCCCTTCTAATACACTCCAGTAATATGTACTACTGCTGCAATCCTTGATTATATTAGTGATTTGGATAAGTATTAAACGTATTGATGTCTTGATGTCTTTACTTTCACCTTGACTTGCCGGTCATCATTGCTTATAAGTTGCATTAACTTCTGAGAGTAATATTGACTACCGGAATTGGGGTTGTGGGCCTGGGTTAGCATGAACATTTGGTAGCTATGGCTGCCAGTTGGATTGTAACACATGAATGCCACTGTCTTGCTTTTGCTTTTTGCTTAGTTTTGATGTTTTTTTGTTAGTATTGTTTTGCTTATAGATTATTGCTTTTCTAGTTCTGTTTTAGTGTTTAAATTATTGTCTTTGTCTTGTAGCAGTGTTTTTAGATCATTTTCTGTCTCTTATTATTATTTGGTTTGCATTTTTATTCTTTTTTTTATTCCTTGGGTTTTGTTAAGAGCTCAGGTTACCTGGATTTGGTATCATGGAAAGATTTGAGCTGTGATCTGTAGCATTTTGTCTATGCATTAGGATCATTATGGTTACATCTTATTAGTTATACTGACTGGAATAAGGAAGGCTTCCTTTGGCGGTGGTCTTTCCTGTTTCTAGGTGTTGTGTGGATTTATGTGATTCTCGTGATTAATAAACCAGTGTGAAATAGGGAGAGGAACCATTACTCCTTGCTATAAAATGTATTATTGAGCTATTGTTATCGGTTCACTGAAATATAATTCTCTGGGTGAATTTCCCAAGTTGGCGTAGACAGATTAAAACGCAACCGTCCTGGACTTGCATTCGTGGCTTGTGCCTAGCTCCTCCCCTCTCTCTCACCACATTTGGCATAGTCAGCTAATTTTAGCTTTTTAGGAGCGGTGACTTGGGTTCTATTCTTTTGTGTATGGGCTGATACCCAGCACAATAGTGTATTGCTGCAGGAGCACTATTAGCCTTAATTTTTGTATTTTTTTTTCTGAAGCCAGACAGCAGTGGGGCTCTTGTGGAGTGTCCTTCCCTTTTGGGTTATTTCATTTCTTTATTGTTCTGGATACAATTATTGAGGAGATATTACATGTACTGAGGGATTTAGTGGCACAGTTTGTTTGTTTATTTAGTTGTTTATTTAACGTTGCTCTTCAGCATCAATGGCCATTCAACGACCGACACAAGGTTACTCAACACAGTTAAAAGCTGTGCTCAGGTGCAAACTCTAGTGCTGCTCCTTCTATTTCAGCTGCACATGTTATTTCTTCACCACTCTTGAGTGTAATAGTAACAGAGAGACTGGCTTTTGTTCCACATGAGCAGTAACACCCTATGTTTAGGGGAAGATCAGATATAGTGGTGAAGAGTGGGTTGAGGAGATGCAAGCCTGTATGAGGGTGAGGCATTTATCAATGTCAGATCAAAGCTTGTGACTGTTTGTAAGGGGAGGTTCAGGTCAGAATAATTATCGTTGTACTGTAGAACAAGGACCCAGATGGGATAACCAGGTAAACATAATGCACGTTTGATACAAAAAAGCACTAGACACAAAAATAACAAAATACAAACTTGGTAGGAAAAAGAGATACAAAATTGATAATAATGCCAGGGCATCAATAATGTCATTCTTTGTTCAGTTTTAAACAAAATACAAAATCAGACTGACCTATGAGTAATTGGACTCACCTGTCCCCATCTTGTCAGTGCTTAAATTAGCCTATGAATGGCTTTGATGCTTAAAATGCTAGCTTTATTCCCTGTTCCTTATTCTCAATGGTAATGACAAGACAACTGTCCAAGCAGCCCAGAAATGCTATTAAAACCAAGCACAAGCAGTCCAAAGGGTGCTATACCATCTCCAAAGACCTCGGCATCCCAGCTTCAACAGTTTGAAGATTCTAAAGAATTTTGCTACACATCGAACAGTTAAGAACCTTCTAGGATGTGGTGGAGAGAAGAAAGTTGATGAGAGAACCTGTTACAATTAGGCATAATTAAAACTGGCGAACCAAAAGTCTAAATGAATAATGATGGAACTAAACCAAAGCAAAATGGAAACAAAGCTGCACTTCTATCGACTAGCAGCTGGGGCTCAAACCTGGGTTGCTCACAACAGGGTCTATTGCTCTTACGCCTCGCCATGCGCTGGTTGGACAGACATGAGCTGAAAAAAGGAAGTATAAAGAATGAAAGAAAGCGCCATGGCGGGAGAAAATAAAGAGGACGAGTGAAAGAAAACAAAAGCTGAAAGCGCCCGAAAATGCGGATCCTTACGCAATCCGATGAGGGAGACGTTATGGTGGGGAGGGGAACATCTGGAGACATCTGGGGTGATGGTTTCAACCCCTACCATACTCAACACACTGAACAAAGCATGGCTCCATGAGTGTAGGCCAGTGAGGATGCCACGGCTTAATGACTATTTAAATAGAAAAACCACAATCCTTCTGTGAAAATGTTCTATGGACAGATGAAATCAAGCTACAGTTCTGTATGCAATGCATATCAGCATTATTTTTATAGACGTCAGAAAGAAGTTATGAAAAATTAAGTCAGAGGTTTGTCAGAGTTGAAGAAAACTAGGTTTGAGTTGAACAAAATGGGTTAAACAGTGATGGAGTGTGTGACGTCAGAGTGACATGGCGGAAGTGATGCAGGTCAATTAATGTAGTGCAGATGTGATGCTGTGGTTGTGACACCAATAAGCTCACAGGTGGTTACAAAAAAATCTTTGGAGGCTGTCATTATTGCCATAGGCTGTGCAAACAAGTATTAGTGAAGAGTGTCTTAAAACCTGTCCATGTTATAAATTAAGTTTCTTCTTTATTTCTTTCTTTGAAATGACTGCATGTATGCTGCCAAAGCAGCTTATTGTTGAATGTATTTGGTCATGCTATTAAAAAAGTCATGATATTAAAAGGTTGGTGCATATCCACTTATTTCTGAAGATACTGGCCTTTTTATACTAAACAGTCAAGGATGCCAATAATGCTGACCACAACTGTAGAAGTTGTAGAAGCTGTAGAAGTCCTATGTAGCCTAGCCTGCAGGTAGCCTAGAAAGTAGCTAGAGTTTGCAAGAGTTCTACCTGGTTCTGATGAGTCTAATGGAGGCAGTGGAGTGCTGATATTTTGTTGCAGAACCACTTTGTTTAACATGTTCCTGAAAGCTTGCTCCTCCTCACTGTGAGCTGAAACATATGGTGCATAGGAAGCCTACAGCAACATTACCTGAAGGCAGAGAGGAGATGATTAGATGGGAACATGAGAGGCTGCCTGGTGGGGTGCACAGCCATAGTCATTCTGTACCATTAGTGTTTGGTTCAGAGTGTAGGGTATGAGGTTGCTCTTAAGGAGAAATGAATTGACCCCAGGTGTCTGAAGTAGGTAACATGTAGGAACTGTAGTGATGTCAGCAAGAAGATTTGCATGAGCTCACTTGAGGCATGATGCAAGAAATGCATAAAGACTCTTCTCCTCTTCTCTGTCCTGGCACCCAGGTGGTGGAATGAACTTTCACTGGATGTCTGAATGGCTGAACCTCTTGCTGTCTTCAAGCAGCGACTACACACTCACCTCTTCACTCAGCACTTACGTGAAGACTGAAAATGCAAAAAAAAACATCTTTGCTTGGGTGTTTGTTGATTTACCCAGGTTGTGTTCTTGGGCTATTGGTTATTTTGTTTACTAAGAAGCTTTTGTATACTTAGAAGAATACAAAGCACTTCTGTAAGTAGCTCTGTATAAGGGCACCTGCTAAATGCTGTAAATGTAATGTGAGGTCTCTTCTTCATAAGCATATTTCAGTCTTTTTTGTTCATGACAGTGACTGGCAGCACTACAGGGTCATACCCTCATGTGATTATGAGCTGGTAAAAGAACATACATGAACATACTGGTTTTACACTTTGAAGGTATGATCAGTTTCCTGTTGCTGAATGAGATAAACCAAATATGTGTTTTGTACTCCATTTGGGCTGTTAGAATGGAATTGGATGCCATTTGGGCTCTGTAACACATTCGTTAATCCAACAAATATTTGGTGATCAGCAATGCCAATCATTCCTTCTATACCTCATTGACATTCTGGTTTTCTTTTTCATGTGGTGCTGGGTCAGCTTCAGCAGAAAGGTCTGAAAGTATTTTTTCCAGTAGAAAATACATTTCGGCCATGTGATCATGAATCAGTGTGTCAACAGCTTCAGGTAACGTAGAGGTGGTGGCTGGTTGGTTGCCTCCCACTTTGTCAGAGTCGAGTTCTTTTGTGGGATTTGCTAGGTATTAATGTCATTTTGTGGAGGGCTTTATCTAGCTAGCCACTCGTCCACATCAGGTGGTAGCAGAGCTGGGAGGAAAGAGATCTAAGCAGGGGGCACAAAAGGTTTCGCTGCATCCAGAGAACCAAAGAAATTTTCAACTGTTGAATACCAAGATCATTCATGCTTGCTAATGCTGACTATTCTCTACCTTTTAGTTTGCAGATGGATACTAGTCATGGTGGTTTGGATGTGGTTCTCTCTCAGGAGCAAAATATAAAATACAAGACAATTGATAATCTCCTTGATCTGGGGCCCCTCGCAAGATCTCATTCCGTGGGGTCAAAATGATCATGCGGACGGTGAGCAAAAATCCCAAAACGACACGGAGGGACCTGATGAATGACCTGCAGAGAGCTGGGACCAAAGTAACAAAGGCTACCATCAGTAACACACTGCGCCGAGAGGGACTCAGATCCTGCAGTGCCAGGCGTGTCCCCCTGCTTACATGTCCAGGCCCATCTGAAGTTTGCCAGAGAGCATATGAATGATCTAGAAGAGGATTGGGAGAATATCATGTGTTCAGATGAAACTAAATAGAAATTTTTGATAAAAACTCAACTCGTTGTGTTTGAATGCTGAGTTGCATCCCAAGAACAGCATACCTACTGTGAAGCATGGGGGTGGAAACATCATGCTTTGGGGCTATTCTTCCGCAAAGGGGACAGGACAACTGATCCGTGTTAAGGACAGAATGAACGGTGTCATATATCGTGAAATTTTGGGCCTTCCATCAGTGAGAGCATTGAAGATGGAACGTGGCTGGGTCTTCCAGCATGACAATGATCCCAACCACACCGCTCGGGCAACAAAGGAGTGGCTCCGTAAAAAGCATTTCAAGGTCCTGGAGTGGCCTAGCCAGTCTCCAGACCTCAACCCCATAGAAAATTTGTATAGAGAAAGTCCGTGTTGCCCAGTGACAGCCCCAAAACATCACTGCTCTAGAAGAGATCTGCATGGAGGAATGGGCCAAATACCAGCTACAGTCTGTGCAAACCTGGTGAAGACTTACAGGAAATGTTTGACCTCTGTCATTTACAATTAAATTATTTAAAAATCCTACAATTTCTTAGATTTGTTTTTCTCATTTTGTGTCTCATAGTTGAAGTATACCTATGATAAAAATTACAGACTTCTCTCATCTTTTTAAGTAGGAGAACTTGCACAATCAGTGGCTGACTAAATACTTTTTTGCCCCATTGTATGTCATCCAATGAGCCTTATTTCTTTCTGTGTCACTGCAGATAAGGTATTTGCTTCTGTGTTAATTTATGCTTTTGTCAGTCTTGTTATGTCAGTCTTGTTGTATTGTGCTGTTTTGTCATATTTGTTATCTGTTTTGTAGTGTGTATGCACATATTAGACATATTAACTACTATTAGCTAGCTTGTCCCTTAGCTGTTGAGCCTCAGCCCTGAGTCACTGTTATGTATTTACGATTTGAAGTGAGTTGAATGTATTTTCTCTGTGTATTTGAATGTATGAATAAGATTTTTTTGTGGTCTTTATTAACTTGTGTTTAATAAATCAATGTGAACCAAGCAATTGAACCAAGGCTCCAGTCCCTTGGTACAAAATGAAAACTAGATGTTCTTATTATTGAGCTATTGTTATTGTTCAATATTGCATAATTCTCAGGGTGAAATTCCCAAGATGGCATGATCACAATACAACACAACTTTCCGTGTGCTTCCCCTCTCCATATCTCTATTGCTACAAGAGGTCTATGTCAGTAAGTGCATGTGGGTAACACCATTTTATTTAATTTGGCAATCAGCTTGTTAGCTGCATAAAGTAACCTCCACTGGAGATCTCCAGATATCTTTGGTATTGGAGGTTTGTATAGGAATCCCAATGATGGACTGATCTCTATGGGAACTGAAAGAAAAGCTTTCCATTTAGTGTCAGTTACTCCTCTTCATTTATATAATGCACATATTTTATACAAGTGTAATACAAAGTGTTTCCCCAGCAGTATTAATACATAGATCTTGAAGCCTTTTAGAATTAATATTTGGTCATTGTAATTGTCTCCACCCCAGGCCATGAGAAACAGTATGGGACGTACATTTGGGAAGTAACACCATTTTTTACAGCATGTTTTATGGTGGTTGTTTATGGTTTGAGGAAAAGCAGTCTTGAACCTCTCAGTTAGATTTTGGACAATACTGGCTGATTGAAGTCCAGCATGCTCTGTGAATTACTGTACAGATTTCAACTGTCCAGATGTTAGATCAAGAAGAACTATTACTGTAGTTACATTTGATTTTATGAAAACATTAGCTAATGTATTGTATTCATTACACGTCTTTATAATATTTAACAGTTCCCAAGCTTTAAAAACAGAAGTGAACTGCCCACATTTTCTGTGAAGGGAATTTCTATTAAGGATAATTGTCTATCAAGATCTATTCCACCAATATCCTGGAAAACAGGGCACACTATCAGAACAATAGAGCAGTTTTGCACAGTCTAGAGTCTGCAGATCTTGGTAAAGATCTTTATGTTTGATAAAGATCTCTATGAGAGAGATTTTTCCCTCCTTCAGCTACGGGAAGATAAAAAGTTTCAAGAGGAAGCCTGTGGTGCCCATCCCAAACAAGCCAATAAAAGCCATTTGAACCCGGAAGATCAGATCCTTGGGAGGATTTAAGAGTGTCAGTTTATCCCACATCATGTCACCAGGTTGTTAACTGAAGATTTGACCTCTGTAAGACAGCTGTGGGAGGATCCATTCCCCTTCTGCTGTCTACCCTTAACTTTCTCTGCCCATCTTCTCAGTTCTTCTCCATATAATTACCGTTGACAAAGTAAACCCATAAGACCATAATACCCTTCTTTCTATGGGAGTTGAGATGATCCTTTATCATGACAATTCCCCAGAAAAAAAGATGTGCATTTGTCTCAGTTAATCTTGGTAAAAATGTTCAAAAAATATGTTCCAAAAAAATATCCTCAATATCTGCAACAGGAACAGTCATGACGTCAGCATGTGTTGTAAGTTTTACTAAAGATATTGCTGAAAAGCATGGGACAATAATTTTGTGCAGAGCTTTCCTTATTGACAATGGTAGGGGTTTTATGGCAGTAGCATTTAGAAACCCTGAAAGGAAATATATGCCTCTAGTGACTGGAAATCTTGTCTTGTATATAATGCATTCAGAAAATCTTCAGAAACTTTCATTTTTTTCACATTTTATATTCTGATCTTGTGCTAAAACAACAAAAAATCAAGTTTTCTTCCATCAATCTCAACACATTTTGCAAACTCCAGGTGGGCTTTCATGTGTCAATTACTGAGGAGAGGCTTCTGTCTGACCACTCTCCCATAAAGCCCAGATTGGAAAAGTGCTGCAGTGATGGTTGACCTTCTGGAAGTTTCTCTTATCTGCACTCAGGATCTTTAGAGCTCAGCCAGAGTGACCATTGGGTTCTTGGTCATCTCTCTTACCAAGGCCCTTCTTCCCGATTACTTAGTTTAGTGGGGCCTCCAGCTCTAGGAAGAGTCTTGGTTTTTCCAGACTTCTTCCATTTAAGAATTACGGAGCCGACTGTGCTCTTGGGAACTTTCAGTGCATCAGAATTTTTTGTAGCCTTTTCCAGACCTGTGCCTCCACACAATCCTGTCTGTGAGCTCTAGAGGCAGCTCCTTCGTCCTCATGGCTTAGTTTGTGCTCTGATATGCACTGTTAACTGTGAGACCTTATATAGACAGTTGTGTGTCTTTCCTAATCAGGTCCAATTAACTGAATTTACCACAGGTGGACTCCAATCAAGGTGTAGAAACATCTCAAAGATGATCGCGAGAAATGGGAGGCCCCAGAGCTAAATTTGAAGTGTAATAACAAAGGGTCTGAATATTTGTGTCTATGTTTTTATTATTTTCTCACGCAAAAACCAAAACACACAAACACAACCTCAGTCTTGTTCAAACTCACTTTTCACATAAGTAATACTTTTAGACCACTGATCAATAGTGGCAGCTCTGGCATGATGTAATCTGGCAGTGGCACGCTTTAACATTAAAATGTCCAAAAAGAAATCTAAAAACACTGACTTCAAGAGAAGACTAGCCTCAATCCGGAATTTTAAGATAGTCTTCTTAGTTGTAGTACTAGTGGCCATTATTACTTTTCTTTCACAAATGTTTGTGTTGGAGACGGAGTCATCTCCGAGCAAGAACATAGTTGATGACAGAGGGAGAACTCGCCCCAGCAGAGAACATACTTTAGTAAAGATACTGTTAATTCAAGAGTTGTTGAGTTGTTGAACTGGGAGGCACTGCCAGAATACATGCATAAATGTGCCTGTGACACCCAAAGAGCAATTATGACATAATTTATCTGTAGAAATCTTCATCTGGAATGCATGGTGTGGAGTAATATAAAATCTGTGGGCAAATTTGTAATGAATTAGTTGATGGGCAAAATTCCTAGAAGAAGAAAATATATTTTCCGAAATTCTAAGCCGGGGGGGGGGGGGGGCTGGTTGGGGGCAAAGGGTTTGCCTCCGGTCAACAATGAATTATTCAGCCAAATTGGGGAGTTTCTATGAAATTCAAGTCCATTGTCCAAAGTTTCGGACAATGAAGATGGGTGCATATTTCAATGGCATCAGCAGGGACTTTGACCAATTGATTTTATAGCCAGAAAATAAGCCAGATTTCTCAAATAATAATAGTACCTGTGGGACTCACCGTTCTAGATTAGAAATATAAAGTAAAACATCATCCACGTACAATGAAATGACATGATGGGAGTTTTTGATCGAGATAGGAGTAATAACTGAACTTTGCCTTATAGTCTGTGCTAACGGTTCCAATAAAAGAGCAAACAGGCCAAGAGAAAGGGGGCAGCCCCTAGGTATTTCCATTCAAGGTGGTCAAAGGCCTTGTATGCATCTAAGGGCAGAATGCCACAAGATGCCTGTACAAGATGGACCTGATCTAAAATGTGAGTCAGCCTGCACAAGTTATCAGCAGCTAGTCGTCCCAGAATAAATCCCGTTTGGTTATAGTGAACTTACTTTTGTGAGATTACTGAGTATCTAGTGGTTAACACTTTGAGCATATTTTTAGATCTGAATTGATTAAGGAAATCGGTCTATAGCTTTCACATCTAAGGGATCTTTCCCCTTTTTAAGCAACAGGTATATCAAGGCTGTGTTCTGGCCCCTGTAAAATGAACCATTGCTTTTGCCTTTTAAGAAATGTGCAAAAACTTCTAAAATTCTATTTTCACTTTCTCATTATTAAAAAGACAAAATAACTAATAATTCATTAAGTCACTGGTGTCATTGCCATTAGAACATTTCAAGGTATCAGGATGTTTCAAGATGTTCCTGTAATTGTTTTTCAAGAACAAAGAAGAAAGCAGTGGGAGCATCCATGTAATATAGCTGTGTGAAGCAGGCTCCAGCAGGTGCTCCTTTACTGCATTAATCCAGTAAAAACAGAAGCTTCTTTCTTCTCAGTAGTGTCTTTCACCTTTGAGACATTACCAGGTATGGAACTACTTTCCTCAAGAATGTATTGTTCCAGGTTCTTCAACTTTTCTTTAAGAGTTCTTGTGTGGTGTACTTTATACTTACAGAAGAACTTTATACTTACATACTTTTGTATGTGTTTTTACTGTGTACCACTACCAACAAAGACTGGGAAAATGAAATCTCTTCTTTCTCCAAGATCTCAAAGAGAGGTAAAAAGAAAAACGAAGAATTGATTCTGAAGTAAGCTATTGCTGAGGTGCCAGTGTGAGTGATTGCATTAGGTTGAGAAGACAGAGACACTTATTGAGATGTAGTAGTGATCGGAAAGAGCAGTCTATGAAATAGAGCTGTCAAAGAATATTTTCTTTATATGAACACCAACATAGAGTTGATCAATACTTGTAGCAGATTATTTGAATTTTATTTTAACCAGCTGTACTGTCTTTCACCTGGAAAGTGTTGATAGTTGATATGGCCTCTGAAGAAGAAAAATGAGGATCTTCATGATTCCTGTCCATTAAAATTTAGAGTACAGTTAAAATCAAATCCCAGCACTATAATCTTGTTCTGCAGACAATTTAAAAAGTTTCGGAAAGTTTTATTTTTATTTTTAAACAACGTAAATCTTGAACGTTGTATATCAGGTAACTAGTGCCACCAAGATTGATGTCTACCTGTAACCATTGGCCTAGTATTATATCAAAAAGGTTAGGCTACGTTTATAGATGTGGACAAAGAAGTACTCAGGTTTGCTCCATGGCTGCAAAATCTTTCCATTCATTAAGGTTGATTATACGTTTGATTTTTTGAATCTGTGTGTGTTTCTTAAAGCAGCGATATATCTGACATTTTAAATTATAAATAACTGACTAGAGCAGTTCACGTTTCTATTAAAAAAAGACATACGGTTAATAACAAAGGTCATGTAGCCTCCTCCAGATCTGTGCCTCCACACAATCCTGTCTCTGAACTCTACAGGCAGTTCTTTCTTCCTCATGGCTTGGTTTTTGCTATGATATGCATTGTTAGCTGTGAGACCTTATGTAGACAGGTGTTTGTCTTTCCAAATCATGTCCAATTAACTGAATTTACCCCAGGTAGATGACAGTTAAGGTATAGAAACGTCTCAAAGATGATCAAGAGAAATGGTAGGCACCCAGAGTAAAATTTCAGAAAAAGCCAAGTTACCGGCACATATACTGTTTGGTGCATTTGTGCTTTTTAATTTCTTATATCGACTTCCTTTCTAACAGCACTTACAAATTTCTTCATTTTATACCTTTCTAGCTGATCAAGGTCTTCTAGCTTGTATTTATAAAAAAAATCAAGATATCCAATTTAATTGTTGAATTGTGTAATAAAATGCCCATCTTCTTACACCTGGATCTTTTGTAACTGGACTGCTTTGTGTATTGAACTGTAACGGGTTTTCAGATGTGCATATGCACACTGTCCATCCACCATTTGAACTGAAACTATGTTTTCTTTATTGCCCTCACTCATTGCACTTTCACTTCTGTCTGTTTTGAGAACAAATGGAGGCCCTAGACAATATTAGTTGAGTCTTCCTAATAAAGTGATAGGTAAGTGTAGATTCATCACATATAGGTAATCAGACTGTACATTCACCATATTTAAAACAACACTTTATTGCTGAAACCAACCAAAGGAACTCTTTTTATTCTTCCCCTGCTTTCTCATATAGGTTTGCTTCCTCTACAGTCAAGACTGTCTGTATATATACAGTGGTGCTTGAAAGTTTGTGAGTCTTTTAGAACTTTCTATATTTCTGCATAAATATGAACTAAAACATCATCAGAAGTCCTAAAAGTAGATAAAGAGAACCCAGTTAAACAAATGAGACAAAAATATTATACTTGGTGATTTATTTATTGAGGAAAATGATCCAATATTACATATTAGTGAGTGGCAATAGTAGGTGAACCTCTAGGATTAGCAGTTAATTTGAAGGTGAAATTAGTGTCAAGTGTTTTCAATCAATGCGATGACAATCAGGTGTGAGTGGGCACCCTGTTTTATTTAAAGAACAGGGATCTATCAAAGTCTGCTCTTCACAACACATGTTTGTGGAAGTGTATCATGGCACGAACAAAGGAGATTTCTGAGGACCTCAGAAAAAGAGTTGTTGATGCTCATCAGTCTGGAAAAGGTTACAAAACCATCTCTAAAGAGTTTGGACACCACCAATCCTCAGTCAGACCGATTGTTTACAAATGGAGGAAATTCAAGACCATTGTTACCCAACCCAGGAGTGGTTGAACAACAAAGATCACTCCAAGAGCAAGGGGTGTAACAGTTGGCGAGGTCACAAAGGACCCCAGGGTAACTTCTAAGCAACTGAAGGCCTCTCACATTGACTAATGTTAATGTTCATGAGTCCACCACCAGAAAAACACTGAACAACAATGGTGTGCATGGCAGGGTTGCAAGGAGAAAGCCACTGTTCTCCAAAAGAACATTGCTGCTCGTCTGCAGTCTGCTAAAGATCATGTGGACAAGCCAGAAGGATATTGGAAGAATGTTTTGTGGATGGATGAGACCAATAGAACTATTTGGTTTAAAAAGAAAAATGTTTCCTGAGAAATGTTTGGAAATAGGAACACATTGCATTCCAGCATAAGAACCTTATCCCTTCTGTGAAGAAATGGTGGTGGTAGTATCATGGTTTGGGCCTGTTTTGCTGCATCTGGGCCAGAATGGCTTGCCATCATTGATGGAACAATTAATTCTGAATTATATCAGAGAATTATAAAGGAAAATGTTAGGATATTTGTCCATGAACTGAATCCCAAGAGAAGGTGGGTCATGCAGCAAGACAACGACCCTAAGCACACAAGTCGTTCCACCAAAGAATGGTTAAAGAAGAATAAAGGTTATATTTTGGAATGGACAAGTCAAAGACCTGATCTTAATCCAATCGAAATGTTGTGGAAGGACCTGAAGCGAGCAGTTAATGTGAGGAAACCCACCAACATCCCAGAGTTGAAGCTGTTCTGGAATGGGCTAAAATTCCTCCAAGCCGGTGTGCAGGACTGATCAACAGTTACAGGAAACGTTTAGTTCCAGTTGTTGCTGCACATGGGGGTCACACCAGATATTGAAAGCAAAGGTTCACATACTTTTGTCACTCACTAATATGTAATATTGGATCATTTTCCACAGTAAATAAATGGCCATGTATAATATTTTTGTCTCATTTGTTTAACTGTGTTCTCTTTATCTACTTTTAGAACTTGTGTGAAAATCTGATGATGTTTTAGGTCATATTTATGCATAAATATGGAACATTCTAAACAGTTCACAAACCTTCAAGCACCACTGTATGTGTGTGTGGCTTAACGATCTGCTTCTCTTTCTGCCAGCAAGTAAAACACTAAATCTGTTTTCTATTCAGAAGGGAAAAGAAGCATGGCAAAAACTCTCTGGCATTAAAGGCTCAGCCTGAATGACAGGAGCTTTTGACATACTGCACTGACTTGTCAATGAGGTGTGAACAAGCGCAAACACTTGTTTACAAACAACCATGATCCGGTGACATGGCGACTTGGACATTGTTTAAGTTTGGCGTTGCAGTCGCCCCTCGGACGCCAAGCTAGGTCAAGAGATTGTGCACTGTTTGGAGAAGAGAGATAAGTACAGCAAAACATTCTGTGCGGAGCTAAGGGAACTCACGCAAACATACATACAACAAAAGGGTAACAGCTACAGGCGGCAAAGATATGAGCATGTACACTCTGGAGAAGTATCCTGTCCTTTGATGTAATTCCCATGTAACATCTGCATAGTGTTACTTATAAATGATCTAACAGAACATGGGTCAGTGCTGACCAATGTTATTGACACTTATCTTCAAGCCGTAGCTGAATCTAAAATCAATTATATCAAAGTAAATTGATTACAATCAATTGCAAATGCACTACGTTTACATTTATGTCATTTAGCAGACACCCTTATCCCAAGTGACTTACGCTCGAAACAATCTTACAGCCCAAGCATTTGTGGGTTAAGGGCCTTGCTTAAGAACCCAACAGTGGCAGCTTGACAGAGGTGGGGTTTGAAGCCAGTACCTTAACCGCTAGGCCACCATAGCACCATGTTGTAGTAGGGTAGTTTGGGTACTGAAGGAAGAACTGTTGTCATCATTTAGCCATTAAACATCCATCTATGTAATTACTTCGGGGGGTTTTAACACTGGAAAAAATTCTAGAATTTGTTATACTGTGGCACAAAGAATTTACAGGGGCGCAGCTGTACCCCTCTGCTTGCCAATCTGTCATAGGGGCACAACTGTGCATCAAAATAAGACTGTTAAACACTAAATTTATTGAGTGAATAGATATATTGAGAAATGAAAAACAAGTAAAGTCAAGTCAAGCCAAATTTATTTATATAGCGCTTTTTACAATGGAGCATTGTCTCAAAGCAGCTTTACAAGTTTAGTTTATCTTCTAATATCTAAGGCCAATCCCAAGTTGAGCAAGCCTAGGGTGAAGTATCAAGGAAAAACTCCCTAAACATTATAAGGAAGAAACCTTAAGAGGACCAAGACTCAAAAAGGGACTCGTCCTCCTTGGGTGGCTTAGATTATAAATGTAAGAATAATTACATTTACAGCATTTAGCAGACACCCTTATCCAGAGCGACTTGCAATTGATACAGTCTTACAATCCGAGCAATTGTGGGTTAAGGGTCTTGCTCAAGAACCCAACAGTGTCAGGTTGGTAGAGGTGGGATTTGAACAAGTCCAGTACCTTACCCGCTAGGCTACCACAGTCAAATAAGTCTGTAGTAATAGTTCAAAAAACAGAAAGGAAGTAATTATTAGCAGATAAATAAATTATTGACTAAAATAGCATAAAAATATGTATATCAGCATTATTCAGTCTAATACACAGAGTCACTTTAGGATCCTCAGCAGGAAAGTCCTTGGCGGGACGTTGTCCCGAGCCAACCATAACCGGGATAGAGTTATTGCCTTCTGGCGTGGCCCGGGCATGGTGGGGCTGGAGCTGATGACGGAAACAACTCGAGTGCAGATGAAGCGGAGGAAAATCTTGGAGTGTGGGGCTGGAACTGGTACTAGAACACAAGCACAGAGAACATTCATTCATTCATTCATTCATTCATTCATTCATTATCTTATCTGCTTATCCTGATCAAGGGACACAGGGCACAAGGCAGGAACAACCCTAGACAGGGTGCCAATCCATCATAGGGCACATACACTCACATACTCATACACAAAGGGGCACTTTGGAAACAACAATTAACTTAACACAGGGTCAGGATCAAACCAGGGATCTCAGAGCTGTGAGGCAGCTCGGAGAACAAATTAACACTAAATATTTTTTTTAAATTGCATTCAATTTATTCATGTTAATTTAATAGCATTCTAGTTTAGTAAATGCCTTTGCTTTAGGGATGTAATATGTACTTTTGGTAGGTTATACAGTTAAAAGTGGCTAGCCAAAACATACAGCTATGAGCTACATTGGTGTGAAAAAGTGTTTGCCCCTTCCTGATTTCCTATTTTTTTGCATGTTTGTTACACTTATGTGTTTCGGAACATCAAACTAATTTAAATATTAGTCAAAGACAACACAAGTACATACAAAATGCAGT
Organism: Ancistrus triradiatus; assembly: GCA_025084515.1. Taxonomy (NCBI): domain Eukaryota; kingdom Metazoa; phylum Chordata; class Actinopteri; order Siluriformes; family Loricariidae; genus Ancistrus; species Ancistrus triradiatus. The sequence goes on from JAJAGP010002082.1 coordinate 50,845, forward strand.
TTTTAAATGAAGGTGTTTATTATTTGTTAGGATCCGCGGCCAGAACTGGGTTTTCGTCCGTGGGCAATCTGGACTACATCTCCCACAAACCCTTGCGGCTGCAAGATGGCCACAGACCCACCTGGAACTCATGATTTTAGTTTACGGATTATCACTAACCACACGCAGCTGGGGTGAGCCTTATTTAAGCAATGTGCTTTCCCTGTTGCATTGCGAGAGCATTAGCTCGTGTTTGGTGGTGCTGTGTTTATGTTTGCCCTTTTCTTCCCCTGTATGGATTATCCTTTGTTGTGGTCTCAATTCACTGGAGTACCTTTTTGTTGCAGTTTCATCTGCTGGACTATCTCTGCTGTGGTCTAATCAACCCCTGGACTCTTGCATTCGTGGTCCCTGCCTTTGTACGGCTGTGACGCTGCTGCTTGCTTCTGTGCTCTTGCTTACTGCTGGTCTTAGCTGCTCGTAGCTTCTCTAAGCCGGCGATAGCTTCTCGTAGCTTCCCCTGCAGACGGTGGGGTCCAGCCGTGCACCATGCTTGCCGGACTGGTTCGATGGGGACACGAGCCAGTGCCAAATTTTCTTGGATCAATGTTTGGCCTTTTTGTCCCAGTACCCGGCCTGTTTGGAAAAGGACCGGTTGCTAGCTGTGGCCCTCTGGCTCTCAGACAGGGCCTTGATGTGGACCCACAAGCATTGGTCACAGTTTCTTCAGGGCACCTACGACTGGTTTCTGGAAGTGCTCGGGTCCGAATTTTGCCCTAGCCCGACCAAACTCTGCCGGCCCCACCTTGCTTGCCACCTTGTAGATCCTCCACTCATGGACTGTCGGAGGATTCAGGTGGGCACCAGGATCAGGCCTGTCCAGAGCACGCTTCCTCCGGAGACCATCCAGAACATTTTGCTCCCTCTGGAGACCTTCCGAGCAGGCCGCTTGCCGAGGTCGTCCAGAGCGCCACTTCACTCACTGAGAACGTTCAGAGCACCACCTCCTTTGCCGAGGACATCCAGAGCGCCACTTCGCTTGCTGAGAACATCCAGAGCGCCACTTCACTCGCCATGGACGTCCAGAGTGCCATTTTGCTCGCTGAGGATGTCCAGAGCACCACTTCCTTCTCCAAGGACGTCCAGAGTGCCACCTCCTTCTCCAAGGACGTCCAGTGTGCCACCTCATTTGCTAAGGACGTCCAGAGCAACTCTCCGCACCTTGCTGAGGACGTCCAGAGTGCCACTTCACTCGCTGAAGACATCCAGAGTGCCACTTTGCTCGCTGAGGACGTCCAGAGCGCCAATTTGCTTGCTGAAGATGTCGAGAGCAACTCCCAGCTCCTTGCTGAGGACGTCCAGAGTGCCACCTTGCTCACCGAGGACATCCAGTTCACGGGAACAGAGATAATGAACTCTGATATGGAGCTAACATGCTCAGGCACAAAACCAAAGGACGCAGCGGGCTCAGACACGGAGCCAGGTGACGATAAAGGTTCAAATTCAGAACATACTTGGTCAGATACAGAATTAGGCGGTGCTGATGGCTCAAAAACGAACCCAATGTGCTCAATTACAGAGCTACAGGGCAGAAGTAGCTCATCTACAAAGCTAAATGGCTAGGAAATGGGGCTAGCGTGCACAGGCATGGGACTACTGGGCACTAGCGGTTCATCTACAGAGCTACACAGCACAGCAAACTTAGATATGGCGAGGTAATGAGCTAACATATATCAAATACATCAAATACAGGGCTAATGTGCTCAAATGCAGAGCTATCGTGCTCCACTACTGGGCTACCTTGGAGCCTGGTGGGCAGAGAACCGCTCTGGATGTCCTCGGCGAGCAAGGTGGCGACCTGGACGTCCTCAGCGAGTGCAGTGGTGCTCTGGATGTCCTCAGAAAGGAGCAGAGAGTTGCTCTGTACATCTTCAGTGAGAAAAGTGGCTCTCTGGACGTCCTCAGCGAGCAAAGTGGCACTCTGGACATCTTCAGCGAACAAAGTCGCACTCTGGACGTCCTCAGGGAGGAGCGAGAAGTTGTTCTGAATGTCCTTAGCAAAGAAAGTGGCGCTCTGGATGTCCTCAGCGTGCTCTGGACAGGCCTGATTCTGGTGCCCACCCAAATCCTCTGACAATCCATGAGTGGAGGATCTAGAAGGTGGTTAAGCAAAGTGGGGCCGGTGGAGTTTAGTCGGGCTACTGCAAAATTTGGATCACTTCCAGAAACCTGTCACAGGTGCCCTGAAGAAACCGTGACCAACGCTTGTGGGTCCACATCAAGGCCCTGTCCGAGAGCCAGAGGACCACAGCTAGCAACCGGTCCTTTTCCGGATAAGTCGGGTAGTGGGAGAAAAATGCCCGACATTGGCACTGGCTCGGGTCCCCATTGAACCAGTCCGGCAAGCATGGTGTGAGGCTGGAACCTGCCGTCTGCATGCATGGTGAGAGCATTAACATTATTAAGGGAGAAAAAATCCAAACCTACATGGCTCTGTGTGAAAAAGTGATTGACCCCCCTTGTTAAAACATAACTTAACTATGGTTTATCACACCTGAGTTCACTGTCTCTAGCCACACCCAGGCCTGATTATTGCCACACCTGTTCTCAATCAGGACATCACTTAAATAGGACCTGCCTGACAAAGTGAAGTACACCAAAAGATCCTTAAAAGCTACACATCATGCAGAGATCCAAAGACATTCAGGATCGATTGAGAAAGAAAGTTATTGAAAACTATCAGTCTGGAAAGGGTTATAATGCCATTTCTAAAGCTTTGGGACTCCAGCGAACCACAGAGAGAGCCACAGTCCACAAATGGTGAAGACATGCAAAAGTGGTGAACCTTCCCAGGAGTGGCCGGCCGACCAAAATTACCCCAAGAGTACAGCAACGACTCATCCAAGAGGTCACAAAAGACCCCATAACAACATAAAAAAAAACTGCAGGTCTCACTTGCCTCAGTTAAGGTCAGTGTTCATGCCTCCACCATAAAAACGAGACTCAGAGTTCCAAGACGAAAACCACTGCTGAGCAAAAACAACATTAAAGCTCGTCTCAATTTTTCCAGAACACCTGTTGATGATCCCCAAGGCTTTTGGGAAAACATTCTGAAGACAAAAGTTGAACTTTTTGGAAGTTGTGTGTGTCCCATTACATCTGGCGTAAAAGTAAAACAGCATTTCAGAAAAAGAACATTATACCAACAGTAAAATATGGTGGTGGTAGTGTGATGGTCTGGGGTTATTTTGCTGCTTCAGGACCTGGAAGACTTGCTGTGATAAATGGAACTATGAATTCTGCTGCCTACCAAAAAAATCCTGAAGGAGAATGTCCGGTCATCTGTTCATGACCTCAAGCTGAAACAAACTTGGGTTCTCCAGCCGGACAATGATCCAAAACACACCAGCAAGTCCACCTCTGAATGGCTGAAGAAAAACAAAATGAAGACTTTGGAGTGGCTTAGTCCTGACCTGAATCCTATTGAGATGCTGTGGCATGATCTTAAAAAGGCTGTTCATGCTGGAAAACTCTCCAATGTGGCTGAATTACAACAATTCTGCAAAGATGAGTGGCCAAAATTCCACCACAATGCTGTCAAAGACTCATTGCAAGTTATGACAAACTATCGGTTGCAGTTGTTGCTGCTAAGGGTGGCTCAACCAGTCATTAAGTTTAGGGGCAATCACTTTTTCACACAGGGCCATGTATGTTTGGACTGTTTCTCCCTTAATAATAAACACCTTCATTTAAAAACTACATTTTGTGTTTGCTTGTGTCGTCTTTGATTAATATTTAAATTGGTTTGATGTTCCGAAACACTTAAGTGTGACAAACATGCAAAAAAAATAGGAAATCAGGAAGCACTTTTTCACAAGTCTGTATCAATACCTTGCCTGCAGCAAGACTGACTTTCTTTTAACTATTTGCAGATGTCCATTACTCCATGCTAAAAACCATAAGAAACTGGCTGTGACTGAAAGTGTCAGCCACTCAAGCTTTTGGAAAGTTGCTCGGGCTATATGGGAAATGTAGTGTCTGTAGTGAATTTGCATAGCGCATACTGTAGTTCAATCCAGGGTAAAACTGACTTTTATCATCTTTATTTTTGTCAGACACATGTGCCCCTGTAAAGTGGGTCTGATTATGCCTCTGGTTTTTAAACAATTCTTTTGATGGATAATTGGTCAGTCAAGGTGGAACGATTTCCACATCAAAAAGCCTATTTGAGAATACCATTATTTAGGGCTCCAAAGGTACCTCAAAATAGATAAGTTCTGTTGTCCTACATTACATAAAAACCTTAAGTTTTCATCCAAATGGATAATCCAGAGAACCAGGTGGAAAATTTTAACTAAGGACACACTTGTTTGAATGAATGTAATTCTTCTCTGTTTTACTCTATGCAAAGTGCTGGCTTCTTCTCTATGGCATGTAATGGTCTGCTTGAAAAAGACAACATGCGACAAAGCTCCTTAGAGTTGAGTCCAAGTCATTTATCAACAGGACTTTGGCTATTTTAATGAACTGCAGTATGCTGCAGTAGGACAGTTTAAGAAACATTATTTAACATCGGAGCGACAAATATTTATATTACCTGTGTCAGAGCATGTAAGCTATTATGTCGAACCCAGAGTTGAGCCTCAAGTCAGAGATTACTTGAAAACAAGTCATGAAAGTCCAAGTTTCAAGTCCAAATGATACAAGACTAAGGCATAACTTGTGTTCCATGACAGCTTTAGTTTTGCCACATTTTCCCCAATTGCTTATTCACTACTTATTTCTCCCTGAAAAATAAAAGCTACCAATGTGGATGACTGGAATAACATGCGGCATATCAAGCCTGCCACTCCATATTTTATAAACTGCTTAACACATGTTCATTAAGAGTATATATATTACCATATACTGTATTAGGAGGAATATACTACCATATTCTGTATATCAAGATGACAGGATATAAAGGAATGTTAGGGTTCCTATCTAAACAGCAGTTAAATTACGCTCTCCAGGACTCCCAGTCACTAATGGCTATGGAATGACCAGCAATAAACCCACAATCTCCCTATGGGTACACTAGTGTCAGCTTTACATAAGACTGCACATAGTGCATACTGCACTAATATGTGTATGCAGTTTAGTAGAGTTACACTAAGTGAGGTCTTGACAGTCTCTGTCATCATGAGTTCAGCACTGATGTCTGAATTTGGTACCATTTCTTAGGAGGCACTGGAGGCAGATTGATGGAATGCACTATGTCCAGCTGAGGAATGTGTCTCAAAACATCTCTTGAGAAAAAGCACGTATGAGGTTTAATCTGTTCCAATGGAACTATTTGTCCAGATGATGTTATGCTGGAAATTGTAGATAATCTCACAGGGTAAAGGTATGAAGCTGCAGGCTTTGGGCATGGTGCCTTGGTGCTGCCAATTCCATGCAAATGCAGGCATATTTGTAATATTTTTCCACATTGAGGTTTTATATTGTTTTCCAAATGTCTTTTGTCCACACCAAAATACCAAGTTAATAGGAAAAATGTCTATATTAAGATATATTGAAGGATTGGGAAAATTAATCATGCAGAGCTATGTCATGTAGTGGTTAATATGACAGGGAAAAAAATACAACATAGAGTCAAATTTGAATGTGTTTCTGTTGGGACAGTTAGAGGCACAGTATAATATGACCAGCGTCAGTTTCTTAAAAATCCTCAGTTTCCCTGTCGACATTACAATGTGAATAGGCTATTATTGTGCACAATGCTTTTATGGGTAATGCTGTACTCTGAGGGTCACAAACATCATGAAAAGTATTGCTTTAGTTATGTTTCACATTCATGTTCTACCTTAATTACTACATGGTTCATATATTGCTCCTGCATGAAGGCATGTATGACACATGCTCACTTCATGCATAGTCATGATGACACATGATTTTTTACATGAATGAATTAATGATTAATCACTCATGAAATACTGCATGAATTAATGCTATTTTGTCTGTGTTACCCCTTTATGTATTATGTGTATACATTATAGAAATAGCTAGATAGATAGATACTTTATTGATCCCAGAAATACATTCATGACTAAAGTTTTTGATGCAAGCTAACAACAGTTTCCTTCCATTTTTACTGGTTGCAAATCAATGTGTGGAAAAACGAATAAATAAATCATTTGAATTATGTATTGTCACATATTCAGGTGGTCAGTTTAACCAGATTTGTGAATTTAAATATTTCACTTCTTATTTTCTGTCAGTTAATTCAAAGCCTAAATTTAAGTAACAAAAGTATGGTTTTGTCAAATCCAACCTTCAGAATACTCAACCCCCTGTGTTAGTGTGTGAGTGCATGGACCAAATTTATATACCATTGTGAAGACCAAATATTCACAAAGGTTAGAAAGTTCTGGCATTTTTACCTTGTGGGGATATTTTGCTGTTTCAAATTTGTCAAATTCAAGCACTCAGGAGAAGCAGTAGAGCATTGATGCAGAACTCCTCTGCATAGCTAGAGGCTGCAAAACCCCGAGCAGTGGGTAGTAGTAGGAGTAGCAGTAGTATGTGGGGAAAGTCCAATTAATTATTCACTGTTAAAATTTTGCATTGGTTAAACTGACCACCTAGAAATGCAAGCATCTATAATTCATTCATTCATTTTCATACCCACTTAATCCCATTCATGGTGATAATGCTTGTCTTTGGAATATGGATGGAAACACTAATACCTAGACAAAATGCATGTAGACACATGGAGAACATACAAATTCCAAACAATCATTAGCCAGGCAAGGAAATGAAATCAGGGATCTCTAGAGCTGTAAAATGACTGAGCCACTGTGCTGCCCTCCATGATTCAGTGTTTTTTTATATTTTTACTCACTTAATTCAACTTCAAGCCTATATTTATTCTCATAGACTGTGCTCTAGGATATCATATGATGCTTCAGACAGGAACACTGACCTTCACAGGCATCGAGGGTTGTGGGCACAATTTACTGGTACCCACAAGGAAAATAGATTTTTTTTTTTAAGAAAACCTGCAACTTTCTTTTGATTACTGAGGCCAAGTTTAGGATTAGGTGTAGCTGTAGAATTAATTACCTACAATAATATTATGTCTACGAAAAATCCTTACTATGAGACAAACTGTGTGTGTGTGTGTGTGTGTGTGTGTGTGTGTGTGTGTGTGTGTGTGTGTGTGTGTGTGCATATCTGTCTATCTGCAACTGGCAACAAGAGCACTTTGAAGTCTAGGCCAAATTGGACTTGCACCAAATACAGACCAGCCAGCTCACAGTTTCGGTTCAAATCCAAAACATCTCCCCACACACACAGTCTTGGTAAATATATGTTTGGGGACATATGTTTCCATTGACATCATGATTACCTCAACGTATTATTGCTACACCTAAATCAACCCTAATCCCAACCTTTATTGTCAATAACCAAGGAAAACTTGGCTGTTTTTGGTTTTCCAATTATTTTTAAAAAGCACTTTTAAATAAGAACTAAAATCGCTAGATCTTTCCATCGTTGTGGGAATTTTTTGTCCTCACAATTATATATAAAACCGGTCCAGACATACACAGCACACCACATACACACAAACCACATGTTTGTCTCACTATCATTGTGGTGACTTTCCACTGACATAATAATTACTGTAGCCAGTTAATGCTACACCTACACCTAACCCTAACTTTAACCCAAGTATGCTAATGGAGATATTTTGAGTCTTTTGTTTTTTTAAAGAAATTTGCAGTGTTTGTAAAAAATGCAGTTTTCCCAGCAGAATGTCCTCACAATGTAAATATGATGGATATTTCTATCCTTGTAGAGACATTGGGTCCCCACAATGATGCATAAGCATGACCACACACACATACACCTGCAGCATGCTAGGAATGGTGTCATCATATTATATTGGAATATAATATGATGCTAGTTTTATTTTACTATTACATGTCATTGCATAATAATTGGATATTGAAAAGGTTTATTGCTAAACGTTTTTGACTTTCACTAATCTTTAGTCATGTAGCATGTCAGTTCCGCAGGATGTAAAGCGTTCCCTTCCTTATGGTATAAATGGGTTCACTGTTTTTTATTACCCTCAGGACAGAGCCTATGTCTAGGTTTACAGCTCCTCCTCCATACGATCACACTCAAAAGGTTGAGTTCCAGTACCATACCTGTCTTGTCTATGTTTGTATACCAAATTGCTAGATGTTTCCATCTTCCATGTTTCAGAGTTGATTTGGGTTAAGGGGGCTTGGTGTGTGGTAAAGCAAGCATACATGTACATGGCACCCATCTTATTATTTGAGACAACCAAGTGGAGCTGTCATTAGCCAGGACAGCCAGGAAATCCAGGTAGTTCACAAACATCAGAAAAATTTTCTTAAATATAAAATCAAATCTATCTTTGTATGCAAACTTTTAGCACTGCTGTTAAACCAGAACAACGTTCATGTGTTTTGAAGACTGATGTAAATTACTCATGACAGGCTTATTAATATTACACCAAACAACTATGTGCGTGATCTAGTTTAGGAGATAAAAGACTGGGACTTTGGATTTATAACATTGTGCACCCTTGCTGATATAAGAGTGGGTTTTATGGTTTTATTTCATCTTTAAAATATGACCACAGATGGTTGAAGTCATATTTTATCCATCCACCGTACCAGTGCGTTACTGTTGAAAGAAATTTTATTTCAACACAATCAACCACTTTTTTATATGTGGAGCCATGACAGTGTGAGTGATTTGTGCCTCTTCATCGTCCTCCAGCAGAGAGAGATGTTCTTCTTACACTGGCATTCTTGAGTGTGTGTCAAAAGTAATGTCAGGTGATGCTGGAGAACTGAAGCACCTTTGTTTCTTGACAGGGTGATATTTCTCAGCTCTGGTCATTTTGCTTTGAAGGAATGAAAAGACTTTGCCATTTGGTTTGCTTTGTTCTCAGTGGTTGCATCGCTTCATTATCACTGCTTCATCATCTTCTTCATCCTTGGCATACACAACTTTCTCTCAGCATGCCATAAGATATCCATGAGAACGTTACCCTGATGCCATTGCCACTAACTTTATTCGACAGCTCATTTCATGACAGTGCCACTCGGCTTCATCTGCTGAGGGTGCTTTCCTTATTGGTGCAGTAAAAGGCTGGGTATATACCACTTTCTTTTAGTGTGATGGATGGAGGAGATTAACTTTGGAATGGTTTATATAGTTTTACAAATAGAGGGAAGGCTGTACACACCGAAGCTCAAATGTCAGCTCAATGAAGATGGATTTGCTGTTAAAGCACAGGAAAATGAACCAGTCGAGACCAGTCATCCACAAATGAGACTGAGCATAAGCCTGGGGGAGGGAGGAATGGCTGTGGGGACACAACAAGAGAGGGAGCTAGCAATTTGCCGAAAAATGATGGAGAGAAAAGAGAGGAAGAGTGAAGATGGACAGAGGAAACAGAGAGAGATGACCCAGAGAGCAGTGAACCCAAGCGCTGTTTAAACCCCTACCACAAACTGTACTGAAACATGCTGAACCTTTAAGACCAGCACACACTGAACTCTTTAAACCCCTGACTGCATCCCTTAATAAAACACACGCACAGAAACACATGCACCCTGAACCCTTTAAACCCCTCATTACATCTCTTTGTAGAATACTCACAAAAATTCCAAAATGGTTCTGGTAACAGAGCCAACTCCCTAGTACATGATGGCTGGAACTGAAACTGGTGTTCATCCTACACCTTGCACAGACGTTGGGCTCATCTTGACACACTGCCCTGTCTTGTGACTTTCGTCACAAATAGACCAAAATCAAAGCAGAGAAATAGAAACTGATCAATCTGATATTATGCACAAAATGTTGGCATTTCATGAAACCCATCATAACCCCTTGTTCTGTTGCAAACAGAGCTAATTCCCTGGGAGACTCGATCCTTTAAGATCACTTCTGTAGGTTTTCATTTCCTGTGCTACTGAAGATGGGTGGTCACAAAGCTTGGGGCTCCGCTTTTCATTTGCTGTGATGATCACCGAGACTCTTGCAAAGCTCCTTTAGCTCGTTCCCAGCATGTTTACAGAACTCAGTTTGACATGGTGCAATTTCAGAACCTGACTGAGAATCCGTGTAGAATAAATGAAAGTTGTCATAAACACCTGCACTTGATACGACACTGCTTCTGATGTTCTGTTGATCTTTCCAGGAAAACAGGAGCATGGCAGTGTCAGATCCCTAGGTGAAAAATGCTGTTTTATACTGTTTTCCATAGTAAGTGAACCTAAACCTGGCTCCCACGCTCTCATGGACAAGCAGGCAGGCTGTTGAAGAGCTCCTGGCACTCAGATTCCCCGATTGAAACGTCACTCATTTTCATTCACTTTGTAACCAATCAATCAAGTCTGAGTCCAGGGTGTAGACTGAAATTTGGCGCAGTATTGTCTTGTTAAGGGATAAAATGGGATGTGGATGGAGCTTTAGGGTCTTCAGTCTTCATGTTGCCAGAAAATGTTCTTTAGTGTGATGCCACAGAAGAACATGTTTTGTTTCCCATTATTTTTGATATGATGCCACCGTTTATGGATGTCTGTTAACTAGTGTTGGTGGTTCTACAGAGTCAATGACATGACAGCAGCAAGATGGTTAAAGAACCAGTCACTGAATGGTACTTTAGAAATCAAATACCTCTTCTACATCATCATTATTAATAGCCTTTTTGGAACATTTATTAAGGGTTTCCCTGAGCATTATGTGGGCATACCAAGTTTCAGATGACAACAATTAAGCTTTCTCAAACCCACTCATTCATTAGTACTGCTGTGGTAGCATGTTCTTCACCCGTTCTTAGGCCATCTCTAATCTCTGGACTTGCACCCAAAGATTTCCGTCTCTTTCCAGCTCCTGGCTGCTGCAAGCCCCAAAGGGAGAGAGTTACGGCTTGATAGCAGCATGAGTCCACTCTCCATTTCAAATGAAGTCAGGCACAGGATAGGCCAAATAAATCCTGTCCAACTCTCCTCATAGCTCACAGAGTGAGAGGTAGAGAGACTGAGAGAGGGAAAGAAGTATAAAAGTGTGAAAGTGAGAGAGAAAGAAGGAGAACTGTCCAGTAGAATGTCAGAAGAATGTTGTGGAGTGGATGAAGTGAGGTTACTAGTGATGAACCAGTCAGGTCTCAGTTAGCTGATGATTCATGTGGAGAATTCCTAAAGTTTGAAGTTGTTGATTAAATCCTCTCAGCAAACGTAACCTTTGTTGACATAAACCACCATTCACTGCATACTTCATGTTGTTATGTACTATGCATGTGCAGATGTTTAACACAAAGGTATTTACAGTACTGTGGAAAGTCTTAAGTCACCATTCGATTAATTACACCATTGTTTTAGCAATTATATAATGACCATATATAGTTATTTATAAATAATGTTTCTTTATTAAAATGCAACCAGAAAACACAGGAACTTTGTATGCAATATTCAATAACTACAAAAAGATAAAACAGCCTCTATAGGCTACAGTGACAAGTATTTAGCAAGACCTCCCCTTACACTTGAGCAACAGCCGCATCTGGCAGCTTCATCGCGATGCCCAGTTGACCCTGTAAACAGTCTGGAGAAGCTTGATCAGGAATGGTCTTTTTGGAAGGGTAGCAGCCAAGAAACCAGTTTTTTTCAGAAGTCTAAGATATGCTAAAGCTCACAAAGATTGGAATGAAAGGTGGAAAAGAGTATTATGGAGTGACGAATCTAAGTTTGAAATTTTTGGGTCCAATCTCAACAATATGTTAGATATGATCATAATACAATTGCTAAAACAACAAATCTAATGGTGGCCTAAGACTGTATTTCGAAAAACTAGAATAAGGTTGAGTACTCTAGACCATGCCAGTTCTTCTGTTTTCTAACAGACACCACATAATCGATTAGTCTTTCATACCATCTACTTATTAGTTGACCATGAAGAATGAAATACACACATCCCTAAGCTGTACAAGCACTCTGAGTACCATGATGTAAGATAAAAGACTGCTCTGTTTTATGGATGAGAATGTAGGTATGGAAGAAATAAATCTATTCTCTTATTTTTCTCTTGACCTGAACAAGGGATGAGAGGAGAAAATGTGGGGCAAATGGGGAGATTTCAGCTACATAACACACAAATGGGCTGGAAAGAAAGAGAATACCGGTAATGAGATTATTAATATAAAAAAAAATGAAAAGACATTTTCAGAGTACGAATACTTTACTATAGAGTTATATTGAAGCCTCATATTCATTCGCTATATTCATAAGAGAAACAAATCATCAGACAGGAAAAACTACAATATCATGCAACACTTCCTCCAGCAGGATAAGGCATGTTAACAAAAACGTAACACTAAACAGCAAAATTTGATTCAGAGAGGGCTGGCAACAGCTTCAGTAAATATAAATTAGGTCAGTTCCACCAAGCGAACGCCGAGATCACATTGCATTGTGTACTGTTGTTTTGCAAAATGCGGTTTTGATCAGGTACACATTCTTGAAGAACTGTGATCATGTCTGTGACAGCACAACCAGTCTGCTGTCTCCACTCTCTGGCTTAGCTCGCCATGTGCTTCTAATCTAACTCATGGTGGTCTCGCTCCCTGACTCACAACCCATTTGTTAGGAGAGGTGCATTTCAGTTTCAGTAATTTGCAAAGGATTATAATGTTTGGCTCTGTTTTTTAGTGCGTGCATGTGTGTGTGTGTGTGTGTGTGTGTGTGTGTGTGTGTGTGTGTGTGTGTGTCTGAAAGAGAAGACATGGCTGACACATTCATCCTTTTTGCAACTGATGAACATATGCACAGTAGTCAAACCTCATTGCTACTGTTGCAACCTGATCCTGAGTCATCATCAAGGAAAAGGAAGAATTTTTGAGTTAGCGGTGTCAACTTTTATCCAGTATTCTCACCTGTTGGCTGAGTACTTAGTAACAACTACCAACCTGAGCGTGGGAGAGATTAAAAGAAGCTTACAAGACACACAAAAGAAGGTGGGTGCTAACTACAATCTAAATAATACATAAGCGTATAAGTTTCCGCATTTATCTAGTGTAACTAAGCAGAGCATTCTCATGACTGTCTATACAGGTATGCACTGTTTAACAACCATCCGATCAATGTCCGTTCACTTTAGTGACCAAGGTCTTTAAATTATATATTATAAAAGGAAATAAAAATCTGTCTTTTAACTCTGGATGTTGCTACCATAAACAGCTCTTCACCTCAACAGCCAATCAATGCTGCAGATCCATGAGCAGAGGTGGGAGTTAAAGTATAAGAGTGGAAGAGTGTAACTACCTTACTGGTCGTGTGCTTGCCTGCTTGTTATCTCACATTTGGATTAGAGACTGATCTAACTCGGTTAATGTGTTTAATGACTTCTTTGTGCAAGTTAATCCTGTTTAGGTGTATGACTTTCACACTACTTGTACTTGTATATGCCTGCCCTATCGTAAGTAGTACTTCTTTGTTTGTCCCCCCACTACCTGTATACTCACTAACCTATAGCTATTTAAACTAGTCAACATTGTCTCTGTTTTATCTGGCTGATCTTCCATGTTGTTCATAATACTGTCTATCCATGCATTTTTGGCTTCCATCAAACAAAAGTAGGCTATCAGGTCCGTTGTAACCTCCTCTGAAGTGTTACAGGGTTCCCCTACAAGGGGTCATAACACTACATTACTGTAATTATTGTGAATTATTGAAGGTTTAGCATCTCTATAACAGTTTAGTCTTTGGACACAATGTCATTAGGGATGCCGTGTGGATGGTAGCATTCCACTTGTCTTTTCAATGGTATCTCTGAAGCATTTATGTGCTGTCTGCCCTAAGTTCTCTTGTAAAAATGCCCTTTATATTTACATTGTCGAAGCATAAACAGACTATGTGACTGTGGTAATGTTCAGTCAAAATTTCACAGAAAGTATTGTGGTCATTAAACGGCGCATACCTGTAGTATTATCAGAGCTTGACTTCATAATGATAGAGTGATAATGGTGAAAGAGTGGTATCACTCCTTGTGAAATCATAATACATAGACTTGTTGTTCTGTCAGTCCTTTAGGCCCTGCTTGGATTTCACACTAGCTAGCAGCATGTGTGTGGCAATGCCAGCGTACTGCCACCACATCATAGATATTTCAAAAGTATTTGTTAGTGTGGCATTGATTACTATGAAAATGAACAACAAGAAATTATTCCATTTCTCCACTGCCATCTACAGACTTCTCAAGTAACTAAATAAGTAGCTTGGTGAAGTTCATTTCCATAAACTCATAGAACTGTTACAGGGGTTCCTCTCACTGCCTTCCTGATACATCTGCTTGGATGGTAAAGAACTCATTAACGCTGAATCACTCAATAAACATTAGACAGTGTTATTGTCCATCAAGCCCACAAGGAAGCTTGGTGTGATTTTGGATAAACAACCTCTTTTTTTTCTAACCACATCACTTCAGATTCAGATTACCAGAGGAATTTGTCCTTTCCTGACATGAAGCTGCTCAGACCCTCATACAGACACTCATCATTTCCAGGCTTGATTTCTCCAATGTTTTGCTTGTTAGTCTGCCTGCTTATTCTATTGCTCCACTACAGCATTCAAAATGCTGCAGCCCATTTAGTTCATAACCTACCACAGTTTTCGTATGTCACTTCTTTACTGAGATCACTTCACTGGCTTCCTGTGTTAACTTTTAAGGCCACAAAATATTCTCCTCCATGTTTCAGAACTACACACCTGAATCTCAGCTCAGGAAGCTTTAGGGAGTCTGGTACATCCTTTTTGGAAATCAAACCATGCCTGTAAGGCTCAAAGTTTCATTGTCCTGCCTCCTCATTGGTGGAATGGGCTTTCCACACCAGTCAGAACAGCCCAGTGTCTATTTTTTCATTTGACAGAAGTCTGAAGGCTCATATATTCAAACAATACCTAGGATAATGCCACCTCTGTTCTTTTGTTGTAAATGCTCTTTGAATGTATTTTTGTACACTTATCCTCATGCTCTGGGTATTTGTTATGTGTGGTCTGACTGGTAATGAATATATTGTGGTGCTTGCATCCTGGCACCTTCAAATGTTTGTATGGTTTGTAAGTGGCTCTGGACAAGAACGATTGCCAAAGGGCTAAATGTAAAATATACCAGCACTTCACCCAACCTCCATGTGGCTAAAAACCACCGACCTGCAGCGATAACGTCATGTTGCATGAGATATTAGCTAGTGTGAACCTAGATACTCTGCTCTTGAAGACCGTGGGTGGCAATGAGGAAACACAGACTGATTAGTACAGTAGCACCAATCAGTGTGAGCACTAAAAACCAGAGGCAAGCCAAATATCCCTTCCATCAGCAACAGCAAATGAGCATAAGGAATGGATAGAGCAGATGTAGCACATGCAGAAATAAACACATGCCACAAACAATCAGGCATTGCATTCAACACACGCTGGGTCTGTAATGTAGAAGCAGGGTGGCTTAATGGACTAGTGAATTCACCACTGAAAATCAGAGCACTGTGGCAACTGTATCACAGACAAAATGGCTTCATGATAAAGTTATGCAAGTTTTAAAATAGATGCACCAGTGTTCATTTAACT
This sequence comes from Ancistrus triradiatus, assembly GCA_025084515.1. NCBI lineage: Eukaryota > Metazoa > Chordata > Actinopteri > Siluriformes > Loricariidae > Ancistrus > Ancistrus triradiatus. The sequence continues at coordinate 66,471 of JAJAGP010002082.1, forward strand.
GGAAACGGGTGGAAAAATCAGTAGACCAGACACTGGGACAAGCAGATTATGTGTCAGGGCTTTGTTTTTAAATTCGTAACTATTCTCATATATGACTTACAGCACAGCGCTCTCCAGGATTTTATTCTCCAATCAATCAAGCAGAGAAAAAAAACCTCCTCCCTACTGGCTTTCCCAGCTAAACACACTTCCACTTGGCTCATACAGTCTTGGTCATGTAACAGAGAAAACAAGCAAATACTCAGATTCCTGGGCATGTCCCAAATACTACCTCATGCCTTAGAGCATTGCACACCATAGATCTGCACCACAACAATGTCACCAGAGAGCACATTTGGTAGAGGATGCAAGGACGTTATAGAACCAAATGGGATATGGCATCTATATACTCTGTGTTTGCCTTGTCAAGAATAGAGGTGTTTGAAAGTGTGTAATCTCCATAAAATTGTCTATACTTCTGCATAAAACCTAAAACATTGTCAGATTATTGCATAAGTCCTAAAAGTAGATTGCTAAAGACCAACGTGGACAAGCCAGAAGGGTTTTGGAAAAAATGTTTTGTGAACCGATGAGAACAAAATAGAACTTTTTGGTTTAAATGAGAAGCATTGTGTCTGGAGAAAGGAAAGAACCTTATTTTATATCTGAAACTTGGTGGTGGTTGTATCATCATTTGGGTCTGTTTTGCAGCATTTGGGCCAATATGGCCTGCCACCACAGATGGAGCAATAAATTATGAATTACAACAGCAAAGTGTAAGGGAAAATGTCTGTCTGTGATCTGAATCTCAATAAAGAGAATCATGCAGCATGACAAAGACCCTAAATGCACAAGTCATTCTACCAAAGAATGGTTAAAGAAGAATAAAGTAAACATTATGGAATTGACATGTCAAAGTTCTGACCATAATCCAAAAGAAATATTGTGGAAGGACTTGAAGCGAGAAGTTCATGTGAGGAAACCCACCAACATCCCAGAGGAAGGGGCTAAAATTCCTCCAAACTGATGTACAGGAAAGACCAAGAGTGACCGAAATGTTTGGTTCCAGTTATTGCTTCAAAAGGGTTTACACCAGATAAGGACAGCAAAGGTTCACATACTTTTGTCACTCACATATATGTAATATTGGATCTTTTTCTCAATAAATAAATGGCCAAGCATAATATTTTTGTCCCCATTGTTCTATTGGACTCTCTTTTTCTACATTTAGGACTTTCAGGTAACACTACTATAAGGGACATGAAATTGCATTAATTCATGCAGTATTTCATAAGTAATCATTAATTCATATACGTGAATATACATAAAGTGAGCATGTCTCATACACACCTTAATGCAAGAGCAATATATTAATTCATGTATGAATTAAGGTATCACATGAATGTTCAGCATTACTAAAGCATTACGTCTTCATGTGTTCATGATGTTTATGGCCCTCAAAGTAAAGTGTTGCCAAATGGTATGATGTTTTATGTCATATTTATTCAGAAATATAGAACATTCTAAAGGGTTCACAGCGTCTATGTTTGTCTGTTGGCTACCTATATAAAATGCATGTTCCCATCCCCCAAATTTTACTATAAATGGATTTTTGTTTTGCAGTTTTGGGTATGTAAAATGTAATTACTAAAAATGCATAATAATAATAATAATAATAATAATAATAATAATAGTAATAATAGTAATAATAATAATCATAAGCGTAATATTAATATTAATACTAATATTAATATTAATATTTTTTATTATTATTATTATTATTATTAAAATGACTGCTACTGCTACCACCAAAAAACCCCCCATAAAATTAAAGTAAAATATCTTAATTAAATTAAATTCAAATATTAAACTCAATAAAACAACATCAATAAAAGCAAAGACTGTTATTTTCCAGATTTTTCCAGAATAATTAAGATTAAACACTTAAATAAATTTGTTAACAAATGATAAATTTTGTAAAATAACAGTTTTGTTTTGGATGACAAAAAAGTTGTAAAAAAAAAAAGCTGCATAAAACAGAAACTTTAACTTGGAAGTGTTTTTGTTTAGAGTTAATGTTTTTGTAGTATGTAATTGTAAAAACTACACACTACAGCAAATACAAAACTTATTAACTTTTTTTGTAAATTACAGTACAAACCTTAAATGAACTACATTTAATATTTCAACTACTGCACTAAGAATGTTTTCAAATTCTCATAAAATAGAAGCTTAAAATTACTGTCAGATATCCTCAAAGGAAACATATTGAGGAAATACATAATAGCATCATACATCTACATGATTTTCACTGTTTCAGTTAAAGCAGGGAAATTTAGTTACAAATAAAGTACGCAACACTATTGATTTAAAATGTCTTTAATGTTATCAGATGTACATTTACAAGATCAACCAATTATTCACAAACAGTTTTTCATGGCAAAAATGATTTTCTCCATGTGTCTATTTTGTCTGTTAGGGTTACTATCATGACGATATCATGATTTCACCTTTGAAATAGGCAGAAAGGAAAAAAATGTGTTGTTGTGCTGAAGAGGCTGTGGACTGTTGCTTTTTAGCTTGTATTTCCCAATTCAACATTAAACTGTTATAATGTTATCCACAATATTCTCCTGACCCCTGTGGCTCTGTATAGTGATGAAAATATACGAGGACAAACATACACTGTTTTAATTCAGAATTCTAACCTATACAGTTGGAATCAAAACCGAACCACCAAAACGAACCACAAAAAGTCAATGAATCTGTGCCAGAATTGGCAGTGCAACATAGCAGATAACGAATGATCCTCACCGAACTTGGCAGTAGTGCATCTGGAAAAAAGGACACACTAAGACTCACTGAAAAGTCATTAAAAAAGACTTAAATTTTGTATCATTACTTTAAACAAACGTACACAAACTTTGTTTAAATGGCCTGTACTGACATTTACCATGTGAACATTTATTTATTAATATTTTTTGTTACATCACACTCACACAGGGGCAATTTAGAGTGACTAGCTAAACTCATGCAGGGCGGTGGCTTGGTGGGTAGCACTGCTGCCTTAAAACATGTAGACCCTGGGTTTCATCCCAGGGTGGAGCGGCCTGGGTCCTTTCTGTATGGAGTCTGCATGCCTTCCCTGTGTCTGTGTGGGTTTACTCCAGGTACTCTGGTTTCCTCCTACAGTCCAAAGGCATGCATTAGGTTAATTGATTACGCTAAATTGGTTTTGACTTGAGTGTAGTCTTGATGTAGTCTTGTGTATAGATGTAACCTTGTGTCTGAAATGGCCATTGATGCTGACAGCTAAATAAACCAAATAAACAAACACATAATAAGCTCACACATGTCTTTGGAATTTGGGAGGAAACCGGAGTGCCCGGAGCAAACCCATGCAAACATGTGGAGGACCAGGGACGGCATGAATTCACAGCAATGGCCCATCTGTCTTGTCTTAGATATTTTAGTTGATACTAACTTATGATGGACTTGTGACTCTATTGAGAGCCTGTTCTTCCCCATAAGCCTTGTTGCAGTGCTTGATCTGAAAAGTGTAAGCAAGTTTCTTATTATTAGCAGGTCTGGAAAAAATACTCAGAAAGACACAGGGAGCTACACATGCCTAACAGTTTCTCTCTCCAGGCATGCAAAACCTGTATCATACATCTCTGTGTAGTAATTTGTTTTTCATAAACTGGATCTTCTTCACACTGAACATGACTTTCCCAGAATATGTTTTACTCACACAACTACCACCCTAATAGTTTCTCACCACAAGTGCCAGAGTTAACATAGTTTTATCAAGTAAATTTTGATTGAGCTATTAACTTTCCATATTATAAGGGTTTGTTTTGAAATCCAGAATGCCTATTATAGTGGCTATCAGATTGCAGTGATACTTCCTGAATAATCTTGTGAGAATGATCAACCAATGTACATTACTTTATACTTTTTCTGTGTTATAAATCCTGCAAGCCAGCATGATGTAAATGTCATAATAATAATAATAATAATAATAATAATAATAATAAAATGATACAGTACTTATATACTTTTCAAAAGCCACTTACAACAAAGCAATAAAATACATAACAAATACAATAACAAATCAGAAAAAGTTGGGACAGTATAGAAAATGTATATAAAAAAAACACACAGTGTTTCTTACACTTATTTGACTTTAATTCCATTGCAGACAGTATTAACCCAAGATATTTTTTGTTTTGACTGGTCAACGTCATTTCATTTGTTAATAAACATCCATTCCTTCATTTCAGGGCTGCAACACATTCCAAAAAGTGTTTTGACGGGCCAATTTAGAGCTGGTAATTAATAAAAAAAAGTAAATAATGATGTGATTAAGGACCGTGGTAGCCTAGCGGGTAAGGTACTGGACTATGGACCAGAAGGTCCAGGGTTCAAATCCCACTTCTGCACTGTTGGATCCTTGGAGCAAGGCCTTAACCCACAATTGCTTGGATTGTAAGATTGTAATCAATTGTAAGTGCTCTGGATAAGGGCGTCTGCTAAATGAGTAATGTCAAATGTCAAAATGATTCAAATTTAATGATTGTTGCCAGTTGAATAAAAGTCAAAGTGAAATGTAAAGAAACCACTGTGTGTGTGGATGTTAAATGCATTTTTCCATGCTGTTCCAACTTTTTTCTGAATTGGGGTTTTAATACAATAGACAGACAAACAAACATAGACAATAGGGATTTGTGTTCATTGTGTGTTTGAGGCATGACATGCATTTTTGTATTTTAAAGAAAAGGCTTAACACTCATTTTGATTTGGCCACATTGTACAGCTGTGTTAGGATGTGTGGTTATGCCCTTAAACTCAAGAACACCATAGATGAGTAACATTTTGTTTGAAGTTTTTCAGCCAGGCTGCTGCCTTTGTCCGGAGTTTACATGTTCTGCCTCTGTGTTTCCTCCAACAAAAAAGGTCACTGTAAACTCTCGGGGAAATAATTAAAATTAACATGTGCTGCCGACCTGCCAATAAAGCTGGCATTAGTGAGCACAGCATTCATTCACTGTATTTATTTCAGGATGCCATAAATACTCTGTCATCTAGTGACTTTTCATTCCCAAAATGTAGTCTGGATCATAAGGGGAAACACACATAATAATATTAACTACTGTCTTATATCTACTACTCATATCTAAAAAGTCCTTCATTTCTAATGCTAAGTTTGTTTGAGCTTTAACCTACCTGACAATATTAACACATACTAGCACCACACAGTGACATTACCCTCACTGACCACCTTTTTTAGGATTGGACCCCCGTGTACCTTAATTCTTCATGACATAGATTTAGCAAGATGTTCTGAGAACATTACTTAGAGATTTTGGTCCATATTGACTTGATAGCATCACACCTCTGCAGCAGATTTGTTGGCGGTACATCCATGATGTGAAGGTGCTCTATTGGATTGAGATCTGGTAACTGTGGAGGCCATCTGATTACATTGAACTCTTTGTCAGTTCAAGAAACCAGGTTGAGATGATTTGCACCTTTGGTTACCTGGTTGGCATTAGAATTAGCAATCAGAAAGATGGTCTGCTGTGGTCTCATAAAGGGATGTATAGGGTTCAGCAACAATACTCGGGTAGGTGTGGTCTTAAAACATTGCTCAATTGGTATTAGGACCCAACGGATGCAAAAAAATATCCCCGACACCATTACACCACACCCCACCCCTGAAACATTGATAAAACAGCAGAAAGGATCCATGGCATTGACACTTACGCCTTCGGATGGAAATGTTGCAAGAGAACTCAAGACCAAGCAAACATGTTTCAATCTTCTATTGTTCCCAATTCTAGGGAGCCCATATTGAACGGTAGCCTCAGGTGCCTGTTTTAGATGACAGAAACTGGCACCTGGGTGGTCTTTTGCTAGTGTAGGCCCATCACTTCAAGGTTTTTGAAAGTTGTTGTGTGTTCAGATAAGTTTACTGCATGCCTTTGTAACAATGGCTTTATTGAATCTCTGTTGGCCTTTCTATCAGCTTGAACCACCATCATTTTCCTCGAACTCTCTCACTAACAAGGCATTGCACAAATAGAACTAAATGCTGCTCCACTGTATTTTCTATGTTTCCCTTAAAGACGGATGTGCATGAAAGTCCAAACAGACCAGCAGTTCCATTCAACAATCTGGAATGTTCAAAGTCAGTTAAACACCTTCTTCCCCCATCTGATGAATCAGTTTGAACTTCAATCGCGTCCTCTTGACTATGTTACATTTTCCTAAAATGCCCATTTGAGTAAAGTAAAATTAGGACATTTAGTCTAGTAATTAATGTTTTCGCAACCAAACCACAAGACTCTGCAAGAATAATGCATTTATATCTATCCAGATGTCAGAGTACCCAGATGACGCGCAGGTCCAGTGTTATAACCAGGACAGAGAGAAAGAAGTAGAAAGACAGTCCACAGCCACACCATTCACAGGAACATCAAAACAGTAACTCTACACAGAACTGACAGCACTGCTGACGACAACACTTTACACAATCACACACACATTCTGTCTACTGCCCTTCTTGCTTTCTCTTTTACTTTTTCTCACAAGCTCACACACACTAAATTTACTTTAGCATGTGATAACTAAACAACTTACTCAAATGTGTTGTATCTTAATGTAAATGTCTATTTCCCCCCTCCATAGAAATCTCCTATAATGCCATTTCAGACATGAATATGTACAGTATTCTCTATATGAAAATGGCATATTTTGTCATTATGTACAACCTCAGATCAAAAAACTTTGGGACAGTGTGGAAAATGCAATAAAAAAACAAGTGCCTTACATTTACTTTGACTATTTTGTTGTAGTCAGTATGAACTCCAGATATTTCAAGTTTTGTCTGATCAACATTATTTAATTTGTTAACACATTATACATTTGTTAATATATTTATTACTACATTTCAGGTTTGCATCTCAAATTATTTTCTACTTCATAATGTTGTCATTCCTTCTCACAACAGAAAGACATTTTGGTGCCAGTCCAGTACCCGTATCATCTTCTTCTGCTGCCATGCCTTTGTAATGTGTGTAGCATACAGTTTTGCATTGTCTTGTTGAAAAATCCATGAACATCACTGGGAAAGATGCCTTGTCTTGAAGGCAGCTTACAATGCTCTAAAATCTCAATGTACTTTTCTCCAGTAATGTCACCATCATAGAAGTGTAAATTACTTTTGCCAATGGCACTGACAAAATGGCTCTGACTTTTGGCCTTTTTGATGATAACAATCTGGATGGTTATTTTTGTCTTTGATCCGAAGCACACGGTGTCCATTTCTTCCAAAAAAAGATCTGGAATACTGATTGGTCTGACTACAAGACATGTTTCCACTGTGTGATGGTCCATCCCAGATGCCTCCCAGCCCAGAGAAGTCGATGCTGATTCTGGACATGATTAACATAAGGCTTTTTTTTGAACAGTAAAGTTTTAAGTGACTTTTGTGAATGGCATTTGTGTTGTAGTGCTTGATAAAGGTTTGCCAAAGTAATCCTATGTGGTTATATCCACTATTGCTGAATGACAGTTGTTTCTGCACTGCTGTCTGAGGGATCGGAGATCATGGGTGTTCAGCTTAGGCTTGTGCCCTTGCCTATTACACACTGAAAATACCTGTTTTATGCACTGTAGAGGAGAAATATGCAAATCCCTTTCAATCCTTCTTTGAGGAACATTGTACAATATATATACAATCATAACATAATGTAATATAATAATTAGAACTTTAACATCCAGTGCTGTTACAAATGTTTAAAAGGACAACTAAAATGCAGCAACTGTAACTTATTTTCTCTTGCATACCTTGCTCAGACATGAGGCTCACATGTGGTGATCCACAATTACTGTGAATTCCAAAATTGAATGGGCTAATGAGTGAAGAGGCGGGATTGATGGGTGGTTTATCTTGATGTGATAAACAACAAACCAATCTGTTAACAACCATCCAATGACTCAGCTAGTGACAAAAATTATGGATAAACAACATAATCCACAATGATTTCCATAATGAAACAGCTACAGAAATGTCCATCTTCAAAAAGTTAAATGGTTTCAATTGCTGCCAATTTTATTGAACTATTATCCTGTGAATTAAGCTTTCAGACCTTACAAAATATTTTCAAATGTCAAACTTTGTTTCTTTTTTGTCAGATAAAATATGTACCTTAACAATTGTAAAAATATGTTAGAATTAGCTTTGTTTCCTGTACATGTTCTTTTCATTTACAAAATTTTCAAAACATATTATTACCAGAGCCACCAACTTTTGTGCAGGATTACTATTACCTTACATGGTATGAAAGAACAAAGACATACAGTTCCATTGTATAATAGAATAATAGCAGCCCTGTAAATGCCAGACCTGTTTTGTGATATATGCAAACCCTACAGGAATGTTATGGGAGAAATTAGGCGAGGCGGTGGGGAGACAATGTCCCTCCCTGGCCTTGTTTACTTGACCAAACAAATGCTTGTTTCAGTTATAAACACAGGAATCTTGTGAGATGGCAGCCATGCTGGTAGAGTGCCAGGGAAAGTTTGCATGGTCATCTGTTCAGTATAAGTACAGTTTCAAATATGTACATTACCTTTTAACTAACACCCAAACGTTTGCTTGTTACAACGTAAAGAATTGGTTAGGCACATTTCATAATATTTCCAGGACTGGCTATTGTATGGAAGTGTCCATGGAATGTCATATTTATATCAATGTTAAAATGTGGGCTACACCTGGTCTGATTAAATTACAGCCACAGGCCCAGCAGCCAGCCCGAGGAGCAGTGGTGTCTCAGGAACCCGCCAGTGGAAAATGTACAGAGCACAACAACTTTCAAGGGTGCCAGTAATCCACCTAGACTTGTACTCTGGTGACAGGAACCCACTCATGAACTTGGCTTCGGACAGCAGACAACAATTTCTTGACTTACAGTGGTGACAGTAACCAACATTCAACACCATAACCTCTGTTTACGAGAAGTGGGGATTGAAATAGGGTGTCCAATAGAGCACTGGTTTCCGATGCTGAGTCTCTCTGGTTCAATCCTTACCTCTGGCAAAGAGAGGTCTGTTCGTTATGGATTGCATTGTTGTTCACTTTCACCTACGCATGCAGTTTGTTGGTTGCTGAATATATCTGGGTCTAGGTGCATGTTCAGAAGGGATGCTGGTACATTTGGAAGTTCGGTTGTGCTTCATACAGTTGTTCAGTTGAATGCGTCTACCATCAGTTTAACTTCAATATCTCCAGGATTCCTGTATCTTCAGTGATCCTCAGGGTGGGGGCTGGGTCTGAAACTGTCATATGACCAGATCCAGGGTGCTCCCACATTACAAGTATTCTCATGATAACAATAACAACTGCCAGTCCTATGGGATCTTATGTATCTAATCTTATGTTAAGTAAGTGTACCTGAGTAATTCCAAAAACACTTAATCTAACAACACACATTTAACTATTCATAATGAGTATTCTCAGCCAACATACTTTTGGTCTAACCATGGAGTTCAGAAGAACCAAATGATACAATTTCCTATTGAACTTAGTGACTTGTGGCATGTGCCATAATTTTCAAAAGCGGGGATATGTTAGGGTTAACCTTAGTGGACACCTGGGGACATGAACTAAAATGTTTTTTTAAAGTCACAATGATGGATTTTATTATGGATATTAGGGACAGCTAACAAATACTGTTTTTCAGTATTATAGGTAGTTTTTAGTAATGTGTTAAAAAAAAATGATATGCCTTAAATTTGCCATTTGCCATCGCTGTGCAGGACACTTTCCTTACTAATAAAATGTTTCTTAGTTAATTATATTAAGTCATGGGGAAGGAAATGGACTGGACTGTGGTAGCCTAGCGGTAGCCTAAGGTACTGGACTATGGACCAAAGGTCGAGGGTTCAAATCCCACCTCTTGCCAAGCTGCCACTGGTGGTCCTTGAGCAAGGGCCCTTAACCCACAACAATTGTTTTGGATTATAAGACTGTATCAATTGTAAGTCGTTTTGGATAAGGGCGTCTGCTAAATACTGTAAATGTAAAATGGCAACCAATTAATGTATCAGAAATAAATGTATCAGATTATTAGTTATCCTGTAAAACATAAGGTGGGTAAACACTGGCTAGAAGTCTCTTTATTACTATACCTAGATCAACATAGATTCACTGCTAGTGATCTAAAAAACTTAATGATCTAATGTTTATTGTGAACATTATTAGTGCTGACTGGAAAAATGAAGTGGACTGACTCTATTCATGTATAACTTAAAATCCTCTCAAAATCTCTTGTTTTAGGGCAGGTTACTAAGACTGCAACTGCAAAAGAGTGAGTTGTGCTGACACCATTGTTTGTATGGTTACAGTTTTATTACTTTTTATTTTGAAAGCAAGGCTGGTTAAGAAGCAAGATTCGTTATCAGAAAGCTGGCCAATGTCAGGCAATAACATACACTCACTAAGCACTCCATTAGAAACATCTAATTACACCTACTCATTTATGCAATTATCTAATCAGCTAATCATGTGGCGAGTTGCACCAAATAATTAAGGATTATGAGTCAGGATATTCAAGTAAGCTTCACATAGTATAGCTTCACATAAATAATCAGAACACACACAGCAGTGTCTAGAGTTTACTTAGAATGATGCAATACAGAAAAACATCCAGTGAGCGGCAGTTCTGTGGACACAATTGTAGTGAACAGAAAAAAACCTTCAGGTGATGGGCTTCAGCAGGTAAAGACCATGTCAGATTCCACTTCTGAAAGCCAAGAACAGAAAACTTATCCTGCAGTAAAACCGGACAGTTGAAGCCTGGAAAACATAGTCTGGTCTGATGAACCTCAAGTTCTGCTCAGGTTCCCAGATGGCAGGGTCAGAATTTGGCATCACTGGCATGAATTCATGTACCCAGACTGCCTTGTTTCAACAGTCCAGGCTGGTGGAGGTGGTATGATTGTGTGTGGAATGTTTTCTTTGCACACTTTGGGCCTGTTCATACCAATCAATCATTGCTTGATTGCCACAGCCTATTTGGATATTGTTGCTGACCATGTGCATGCCTTCATGGCCACAATTTACTCATCTTCTAATATCTAATACTAGCATGATTATGCACCCTGTCACATATAATTACATTTCTGTTATTTTTAATTGGATATATATATATATATATATATATATGTTTGGTCTTGTATGTATGAGAAAGTCAGTCTGTTTTATGTTTTTATATGTAGACCTTTTGAGAGTACTCATACACAGTGTTGTATCTGTGTGTGTGTGTGTGTGTGTGTGTGTGTGTGTGTGTGTGTGTGTTAATGCTAATGCTTGGAAAAAGGACAAGAACAGGTAGATTAACTTTCAGAGAAACCTCCAAAGCACTTGAGTAAGTGTGAATGTGAAAACCAGGCAGCATCCCAGGGGATCTAAAAATACGAGACAATAAATTAACGGATGTGTGATGTAGAGATTTACAGAGATGGCAGGGGCAAAATTCCCTCTGCTTCGCACCCTCACCCCATGATCCATGCTGGTATTTTTAGGGCGTTTTATTGTTGATGACCTTCAGCTGAGATTAGCAATAATACACATGGATTTGTACTGACTAATGTGATCAAATCGCACATGCATGTGTCCTTTCTACCACCTCCTTATCCTTTATATATCTGTTCAAATTCCAGTTCCAGTGTAACGGCCCAGGATATCAGGGTGTTGTGTACACACACCACCCAATCCTTACGCACAATTTTGTGCTTTCCCACTCGTGTCAGGCTCCTGCAGAAATTCTTATCCTAAAAAGAAAAAGTAATATCATATGGTGTAATGAGGTACATCCTGGACAAGGTGTCAGTCAATCCCAGTGTTCTGTAAGTGCACCACCCAAAATTACATTGCAAGACACACACACACACCATTCATTTCTAAAAAACAGAGTGTACAATTACCAATCTACTACATACTTGCAAATGTATTAGATTTCCTTTCTAGGTCACTTCATATTCCATCATGCTGGAACACTTATTACACTAGACTTAGAACTGAATCGAGCAGATGGATGTTAAGATGTGTGATGAGCTAAAGCAGCCAGGTAGAATTATGATTTGAGTTCACAACCATATGCCTAATAGACCAAAGCCTTGATGTACAGCTGAAGTCCATAACTCATGCATGTAGTTTGTGATCATTCATTGTCTTTTACCTGAAGATCATGCAGTACCAGTACTACAATGTCAATATATGATCAGTCTTATTGGTGTTTTTTCCATGGATGGTGCATAGCAACAACTCTGCTTTATCTTGATACAAAGCCCAACTGGTGTGTAAATGTAACTTAAAAATACAAGCTACCTGTTATTATAGCTCAGAAAGACAACAAGCATTATAACAAGGAAATAGGATATAATCGCTGATATTTGGTAAATACAAGTAACAGGTATTTTTTCTTGCTCTAGCTGTCTTTCTGCTCTGCTTATTGTAATGTCCCTGAGTCATTGATAACCCTGATGACAAGTTCATAAGTGTAATGAAACTCATGACGGCTGGTGTTCATGCATTGTCAGCATTTTGTCGATGTGCAGAGTCACACAGAGTTCACACAGAGTTCCTCTAACACTTCATGCTCTTGAAATATTTCATTAGCAATTTCCTATATGCTCAACTGCTTTCAATGCCCAGCATATAATAATGATTTTATAAGTGGACATTTAAAAGAATTGAATAACCAGAATGATTTTCTTCTGGCCTTGCTTTTTATCCCCATTCCTGAATGGAAGCCAAACTTGATGGCACTGAACATTTAAGGCCATACTTTATGTACACACAGGAATAGACCATGAGCTCACATATGCATGTTCCAGGTGCTTCTGTCCATGGTGGTCACCTTGAGTTGTAAATCAGTCTTAAAAAAGCTGCTGACAGCAAGCAGGACATTGCAGTGATGTCATGAAGTGAATTAAGCAATCTGACAAATGCTATCATGGTGGGGTCATCTCAGATGTTTAGCAGTCTCCAGAATCATAGTTTGCTAAGCATCTAAAAAAGTTTATTATTTCAGCTACCACGATGATCCAAAGAATCGTTTTCCACCATATCTGTTATTATTATATGTGAGGTTCTTTGTGGTAGGAAACAGATGCATCATCCCTCAAAAAGATTTTAATTCTGCTATGGCATATGGCATTGTGTTGAGAACAAATGGCAGAAAGCCCTATGCTGGAAAATGCCAAATGATATTGCATTCACTTGACAATTCTAATTTTAGTAAGCAGTGCACACTTTACTGTAAGATCGGCATTTTTACAGCGATGCCTCTGCAATTAAGCCGTAAAAAGCTATGATGTTCTAAGTCAGATTTCCATGGTACAAGGTGTCAGGTCATTCCAATGCAGTAGCCATGGGCTTTGCCTTATAATTGACTGATACATCTGAGATGTGTTTTTAGAGCCATGCTAAATGTAGATTGGCAGCATAATGTCAGTTTGACCTTTCAGTTTACAAAGATGCAGGTCACAGGCATCCAATCTAACTGTCAATATACAACTATTCAAAATAACTTCCCTCTGTTTAGTCTCAGTTCCTGTCAAAGTTCTTTTTTGAACTTTGCTGTAACATGCTGTAAATGATCTGAATACAGTTTGTCCTATTTTTTAATGGCTGAAAGCAATACGAGTGTATAGAGAACCGACCACAAGTTATCTCGCATACCATATTCATTTCTAAATCTTTACTTTGCATGTGACTTTGCTTTGACAAATTTTCCAAAATTCTGTCATCATGTTCTTCAACTGTTAGTCACATAGGCCAGCTAAAAATGTTATTGAAGTTAATGTGACCTTTATCATATATACAGTGGTGCTTGAAAGTTTGTGAAACCTTTAGAATTTTCTGTGTTTCTGCATAAATATGACCTAAAACATCATCAGATTTTCACACAAGTCCTAAAAGTAGACAAAGAAAACCAAGTTAAACAAATGAGACAAAAATATTATACTTGGTCATTTATTTATTGAGGAAAACGATCCAATATTACGTATTAGTGAGTGGAAAAAGTATGTGAACCTCTAGGATTAGCAGTTAATTTGAAGGTGAAATTAGAGTCAGGTGTTTTCAATCAATGGGATATGAGCCAGGTGTGAGTGGGCTCCCTGTTTTATATATATCAAAGTCTGCTCTTCACAACACGTGTTTGTGGAAGTGTGTCATGGCACGAACAAAGAAGATTTCTGAGGAGCTCAGAAACAGAGTTGTTGATGCTCATCTGGCTGGAAAATTTTACAAAACCATCTCTAAAGGGTTAGAACTCCAACAATCCACAGTCAGACAGATTGTGTACAAATGGAAAAAAATTCAAGACCACTGTTACCCTCCCCAGGAGTGGTCAACTAACAAAGATCATTCCAAAAGCAAGGCATGTAATAGTTGGCGAGGTCACAAAGGACCCAGTTTAACTTCTAAGCAACTGAAGGCCTCTCACATTGGCTAATGTACATCTCTTACATTAGCCAATGTGAGAGAGGCCTTCAGTTGCTTAGAAGTTAAATTGGGTCCTTTGTGACCTCGCCAACTATGGGTCAGATGCAGCAAACAAGGCCCAAACAATGATACTACCACCAACATGTTCACAGATGGGATAAAGTTCTTATGCTGGGTCATTATAGTTGGCAAGATCACAAAGGACCCCAGGGTAACTTCTAAGCAACTGAAGGCCTCTCTCACATACATACATAGTATCATGGTTTGGGCCTGGTTTGCTGCATCTGGGCCAGGACGGATTGCCATCATTGAAGGAACAATGAATTCTGAATTATATCAGAGAATTCTAAAGGAAAATGTCAGGACATCTGTCCATGAACTGAATCTCAAGAGAAGGTGGGTCATGCAGCAAGACAACGACCCTAAGCACACAAGTCATTCTATCAAAGAATGGTTAAAGAAGAATAAAGTTCATGTTTTGGAATGGCCAAGTCAAAGTCCTGACCTTAATCCAATCGAAATGTTGTGGAAGGACCTGAAGCGGGCAGTTAATGTGAGGAAACCCACCAACATCCCAGAGTTGAAGCTGTTCTGTATGGAGAAATGGGCTAAAATTCCTCCAAGCCGGTGTGCAGGACTGATCAACAGTTACAGGAAGTATTTAGTTGCATTTATTGCTGCACAGGGGGGTCACACCAGATACTGAAAGCAAAGGTTCATATACTTTTGCCACTCACTAATATGTAATATTGGATCATTTTCCTCAATAAATAAATGACCAAGTATAATATTTTTGTCTCATTTGTTTAACTGAGTTCTCTTTATCTACTTTTAGAACTTGTGTGAAAATTTGATGTTTTAGGTCATATTTATGCAGAAGCATAGAAAATTCTAAAGGGTTCACAAACTTTCAAGCACCACTGTACATACTGTATAGAGTCAGTTTTATAAAGAAATATTGTAATTATTTAACAAAAGATTCAGTCATCCAATCTTTTTTGGCCCTGCTGTATGGTGACTGCTGTCTTTCATTTTCATGGACTAGGAAAAGTGCAACCCTGGTGAGTGTTTTAATCATTTGGACAGCAGGTGAGTTTTGAGTCAAAATTGTAGGTCATTCTACCAAAATAGCAATTGCAATCGCAACACTTCCATAAAAGCAAGAGTTTAACAGTCACAACTCCAAGTAATTGGAATGACGTAATGTCAGTAAGCTAATTAGCTAATTTTTGTTGGAAAATAAGTATTTGGTCAATAACAAAACGTAACACTTTGTAACATAACCTTTGTTGGCAATGACAGAGATCAAACGTTTTCTGTTTGTCTTCACCAGGTTTGCACACACTGTAGCTGGTATTTTGGCCCATTCCCCCATGCAGATCTCCCCTAGAGCAGTGATGTTTTGGGGCTGTCGCTGGGCAACACGGACTTCACAAATTTTCTATGGGGTTGAGGTCTGGAGACTGGCTAGGCCACTCCAGGACCTTGAAATGCTTTTTACAGAGCCACTTCTTCATTGCTCAAGTGGTTTGTTTGGGATCATTGCTGGAAGACCCAGCCACGTTCCATTTTCAATGCTCTTACTGATGGAAGAAGGTTTTGGCTTAAAATCTCATTATACATGGCCCTGTTCATTCTTCCCTTAACACGGATCAGTGGTCCTGTCCCCTTTGCAGAAAAACAGCCCCAAAGCATGAGGTTTCCACCCACATGCTTCACAGTGGGTATGGTGTTCTTGGGATGCAACTCAGCATTCTTCTTCCTCCAGTTGAGTTTATCCCAAAAACGTCTATTTTGGTTTCATCTGACCACATGATATTCTATACACACCGGCATGTACTAGCTTAAGCAGGGGGACACGCTTGGCACTGCAGGATCTGAGTCCCTCTCGGCGTAGTGTGCTCACCGTTCTCATGATCATTTTGACCCCACGGGATGAGATCTTGCGTGGAGCCCCAGATCAAGGGAGATTATCAATGGTCTTGTATGCCTTCCATTGCTCCCACAGTTCATTTATTCACACAAACCTGCTTGCCTATTGTAGATACTCTCTCTCAATCTTCCCAGCCTGCTGCAGGTCTACAATTTTCTTCAAGTTGTCCTTCGACAGCTGTTTGGTCTTGGCCATGGTTGAGTTTGGAGTCTGACTGTTTGAGGCTGTGGACAGGTGTCTTTTATACCGATAACGAGATCAAACAGATGTCATTAATACAGGTAACGAGTGGAGGACAGAAGAGCTTCTTAAAGAAGAAGTTACAGGTCTGTGAGAGCCAGAAATCTTGCTTGTTTTTGGGTGATCAAATACTTATTTTCCACCATGATTTACAATTAAATTCTTTAAAAATCGTACGATGTGATTTCCTGAATTTTTTTTCTCATTTTGTCTTTCATAGTTAAAGGTACCTCTGATGAAAATTACAGACCTCTTTCAACTTTCTAAGTAGGAGAACTTGCACAATCAGTGGCTGACTAAATACTTTTTTTGTCATACTGTACTTGTTCATTTGAGAGCACAAGAGCTGAACAAATGGTCTCAAACACAGACAAAATCTGTGGGCAGTATGGTGGATTGATGGGTAGCACTGTCACCTGACAGCAAGAAGATTCTGGGTTTCATTACAGGTGAGGCGGTCTTGAGTCCTTTCTGTGTGGAGTCTGCATGTTCTCTACTCCGGGTACTCCGGTTTCCTCCCACAGTTAATTAGCCTCGATCTAAGTGTACATATATATGACTAGCTTTGATATAACCTTGAGTGTTGATGTTACCTTGCGTCTGTCCTTGAATAGCCATTGATGCTGAAGAGCGACGTTAAATAAACTAAGCAAACAAACCATATATTGTATTTATTCACATTGCTTAAAGGATGATATTACTACAAACAGGAAACAGTACAGTGACATTTTCCCTAAACAACAAAAATTATTGTCCTTCGAATACACTCCTGGGCCAATACAAATTGCGCCAAGCCAAAGTGTTTTAATTGTCGCGACAGCACATTATTGGTCAGGAAATTAGCAATACTTAAACAAATAAATAAAGTAATTTAGTATGGGATAGCCTTTTCCTTTGATTTCCTTAAATGTTTAAGTCTTGTGGACAAACTTGTGGACTACTTTTTACAGAAAGAAAAGTCAGTGTTGTTGTGGTAATGGCTTCAAACAGTTGTCAAGTAGTAGAAAAATGTTTCCCAGTTAGTTTGTGTTTAGTGTGTGTTCTCTATAGGGTTCAAATCTGGACTTTAACCAGATCAAGCCATGAGCCTAATCAAATTGTTCTCAAGCCATTTCTTGATGGTCTTCACAGTGTGAGATTGAGCATTGTCTTACTGAAAAATACTCTTCTCTGGAACATCATGCAACTCAAATCATGATTAATTTGTCCATCGAACTGTGCTGCATCACTCTGAATCAAACTTTCCATATTCCACCAGAAAACCCTGCATTAGGCAACCCTCTGGTTATTGTTGTTCTTGATAGAGTTTTGCTTTCTGAGGTCTTGAATTCTGTTTCTCAAATACAGGCTTTTTGTCTGTCTTTGAGAACTGCAGATATCAGCAGGTGGTCTTCTGTGCTTGGTGAGTCTTGGAATGTCACCCGTTCCCTGTTCGGGCAACTGGTTATAGGACTGTGGTAGCCTAGCAGTTAAGATACTGGACTCTGGACCAGAAGGTCCAGGGTTCAAATCCCACCTCTGCCAAGCTGCTCCTGTTGGGTCCTTGAGCAAGACCCTTAACCCACAATTGTTTGAATTATAAGACTGTATCAGTTGTAAGTTGCCCTGGATAAGGGTGTCTGCTAAATGCTGTAAATGTGATCACCTGTCATTTCAAAGTGCTCACTTGCTCTCTTATTAGCTGATAATGAAATAGGGACCTTTAGGGTTTTCTTCTAAAAAAATCCCTCCTTATGTCCTTGTACTTTTAGTCACTTCTTCAGAATTTGCTGATAGTCAACAACATAGAGAAAAAGCACAAATACTGAAGATCAACACCATTCAAGGTGGAGTAAAAGACAGATAAGGAGTTTGCTGAGGTACATATTTGTTTTATTGTTCCTCATATCATGAATATTCAATAGAATCATCCACCCAATGGTTCCTTGGCCCTAATCTAAAGAACGTTTTCTGAACTGCAGCATCTCTGGGGCTCAGGGCTCCTGAACACAGTGAGGACCTGTCAACATTCCTAACCCCCCAGACACATGAGCGCGCGCACGCACGCGCACACAGCACACACACACACACACACACACACACACACACTTCTCCCACCCAGTGCTTACACTTCTCAGAGACACTTCTCATGACTCCAGTTCAGACACGTGTATCTCACAGAGAGAGAGAGAGAGAGAGAGAGAGAGAGAGAGAGAGAGAGAGATGTAAGTCTTAATGGGAGAGTGGACCTGACTTACACCCAGCTGTTTTTTCATAACTCCGGGAATGCTCGCGCATTGCGGCGGTATCATCAAGCATAGGATGACGGAGAAAAGAGCGCGCTGTCTGCGAGCGCACTGAACTCCAGAGCTTTTCAGAAAGGAGGTGGGAAATAGAAAGAGGAGTGGGAAACTGTCCCGCAGCTCCTGGCTCGGATTATTTCTGCTTTGTGTGCCAGTGAGGAATACTTTTAAATGGAGCGCCGCGAGTGCCGGGCACAGAGTCAACGACCGAGCGCGCACCACCAACCACCCAGTCGAGACTGAGTTCCAATTTCGCAGGTCCTACCGGCACTGCCAGTCATCACAGCGACCCAGAGACCATCAGAGAGGTTCATCCGTAAAGGCAGACAAGCTGAGAGATGTTCGGCTTCAGTAAGAGTCACGGACAGCTCGGAATCCTCAGAGAATCAAGCACGCGCGCTACCTCGCGCCTCTGCTGCGTCTTCATACTCCTCTTCCTCATCCTCACACCACACGTAGACTCGTCCTGGTGGTAAGTAACCTCTCTTTCTATCGCTTTCTTTAGCTCGCCCTGTCTGGTCTCCACCAAAACCTGCGACCCTTGTTCAGCGCCTATTGCTTATGTGTATTTACACCGGTTATCTTCCTTCGGATTCATCCGATTTGGCAAGATGCTTGATGCGTCTAATGTCTACGAAAGTTGCCTCATAAAGAAATCTTTCAAATCTTTATCTCAAGGGCGATGTGGTTTCAAAACTTTTCTTTGGATACCATTCATCGCCACATAAACCCACCAAACCTTTATCATGCGCACCTGTTTATAGGAATTTGCCTTTTGGTTTTCTACAAGTTGCATTGAAGCAGCTTTACATTACAATCACACAAGAATTACTTGAAAGTAAAATTCATCAATATCATCGCCAAAAGCACGTACATTACCTAACAAATTACACTGGATTTTAATCATCATACGCATTCGTAGTATAATCAAAACGGTATAGCTTTGCACAGTAAATGAATACGTAGCTAAATACTGTAAGTTTAAAGGAATGTTTGCCACTGATGTTGCTATAAAACAATCTGAAATCCAATGCGCGTATAGAAGCAACTATATATGTTTCACCTACATCTGTAGCTTTACATCTGGATAATGGTTTTTGCTGTTGTTGTTGTTGTTTGCTGCGTTTCTTGCATTTTGCTAGCGACTTAGTAAGGTAATGCACCAAGAGATAAAAGGAAGGCAGTAATGATGTACTGTAAATGTAACCTGCTGGCTAGACTCTCAGCGTGAGACTGACACAATAATCATTAAAACATCTAAAGACCTAGCACACACACACACACACACACACACACACACACACACACACACACACACACACACACACAGACACACACACACACCTACTGGCTGTCCTTGCAAAAAATTGGATATTAGTAATACTAATCATAATTTGTTGGCATCGATAAAATTGATATGAACAAACAACAAGAAAGTCAAGTCCTTTGTCACTACCAGGTAGTAATAAGTCATCTGAAATCAGTGACACTGAACAAAGATGTAGGGTAGAAGAGAAAAGTTCAGGAAAGCTCTGTCTCTCTCCCTCCCTCTAATCCCCTCATCCATCACCTTAAGCAGACACAGGCTCCTCACAAGCTACCAGGCCGTCTGTTAGTGTTCATATGAGTGAACTTGTTTTCATTTATCAGTGGCGTGCAGAGCATAAAGTGTGTGCCCCTTCTGCATTAGGAAATCCCCTTCCTCAGTGAAATGAACATTTATGCAAGCCCTTAAATTATTGTATACATATCACAATTCAGGTCAACAGTCCCCGAATGCAACTACAACGGACATGTGTATTCCGCTACCCTTTTAGGGGATCAAGACAAATTTTAAGAATCTACAAGTCGGATCCTACAGTAGTTCAAAAAAGTAGGATTATTCATTTTTTAGGCACCAACAACCTGTCCTCTGCTGCTTTGCCAGAATGTGATACGTGACTTTATCGTAGAATGTCCCGTTCCTTTAAAGCTCCATCAGCAAGTCCTTCTCGATCGCAATGAGTACCAGGGCCGAAAGTATTCCTTGTCCTGTTGTGTTTCTTGCGTAGCTTTTCACTTTCTTCAGAGCTGAGAACTCCGTTTAGTGGAGACCATGACACAGGAATTAGGAGAATTAAACGGAATCTGTCACTCATTCATCTGATCACAATGCAAGTTGTCACTTGGATTTATCCCGGTGTACCATGCAGTACAAGACTGTTAATTGAGTCGTCATCCGAGTCATGTCCAAATGTTGTCGGTTGACTATAGATAAGCAAACCCAGGCATCGGATTTTATTTCCTATGTGAGCTGAAATGCTGAGGATCCATTAAGGCAAGAAAACAAAGTCTCTTGCGATCAGAAAACCGACTGCTCATGTTGTGCTGCAGTGCTATCAGTGATGTCCTGTAGCCTCTGATAGTCCCATCGCAAGTTAGTTGTTGTTTTTCTCCTCTGAAGACGCATACCTAAGTCTCTCACTGTTTCTTTGGAAATGTGTGCAAAGGTAACTCTCTCACTCTCAATCACACACTGGAATTTTTCTCTTCTCGAGAGGCGATGCTGGACATTGGTGCTGTTGTTGTGCAGTGAACAGCACATCAGCAAATGAAAAGACCTTACTGAAAGATGACAGAAGAAAGTTAAGCTCTGGAGTTGAGTGAGAAAACCATTAGCACAACACATTGCATCTTGGTCAAACTGCATGGGGTTGTCAGCAACATGCTCAAGATGGAGCTCCTCTATTTTTTCATATACAGTCCAATCCAGTCTATAAACAAATCTTGCACACACTAACTTTGACACCCATTGGGACATAGCCAGATTCAAACTGTGAGAATAACAATGCACAAACAGAGCATATGGAATGGCTTCCAGCACTCATCCTTGTGCCCTGTTTTGCCCCAAAGACATGACTGCTGTTCCACTGTAGCACTGCACCACTAATTTAGCTTTGCTTTAATTCAGCATTTCCTCCAGGGAAGTTAAAACCTGCTCTCATAGCAGCAGTTCTGTCCTCTTGTAAGCTGTGAAAGTGAAATAATTTGCCATTAACCCCACTCCTGCTGACATATGACAGTCATTAATCCCACTCTTAGCACATATGACAACAGTGCTAAGTCACTAAAATCTGATGACCCATCTACAATTATAGTGACTCATGGTGAATTTTTAACATCTTATTTCATTGCATCAGTGATAGCATGGCAAAAGCAGTGATCAGATCGTTCTGAATTTGGTTGGGGGCTGCGACAAAAATGACTGATGTAACTAGATGTTGGCGTAAGACACTATCACGTTCTGCATGTAGAAAAAGTAGTTCTCTGTAATTACCTCTATTGCTGGAGTTTTCACTTTCATCGTGACCTCTAAGTAACGTCTCAACTTGCTTTCATCTTTGTAGATTGAGTGAATTCTGGTGGTGCCAAAAATTCATAATGGTTCTTGGTGCAATTTAGCTGCCTTGGTTAAACAACTCAAACTGACTCAGCCTTTGTGATTGCACCAATTCCTGAAATTCCTCCAAATTCCTTGAATCGTTTAATGATATTATACAAATCCCTTAAATCTTTTTTGAGATTGTTTTGAAACATTTCAATAATTTTATTAAACATTTCTTGACAAGCTGGAGATCCTCTGTCCATCTTTGCTACTCAAAGACTCAGACTTTTATGGATACTGCTTTTGCACCAGATTATAATTATACAGTGGGGAAAAAAAAAGTATTTAGTCAGTCACTGATTGTGCAAGTTCTACTTGTACTAACCTACAAACCTAATCTCGTTACCTGTATTAATGGCACCTGTTCAAAAGACACCTGTCCACAGCCTCAAACAGTCAAACTCCAAACCCAACCATGGCCAAGACCAAAGAGCTGTCGAAGGACACCAAGAAGAAAATTGTAGACCTGCACCAGGCTGGGAAGAGTGAATCTACAATAGGCAAGCGGGTTGGTGTGAATAAATCAACTGTGGGAGCAATTGTAAGAAAATGGAAGACATACAAGACCATTGATAATCTCCCTTGATCTGGGGCCCCACGCAAGATCTCATCTCGTTGAGTATATATATATGAAATGGATAGTTTTACCATCCACTATCTGTTAACAATTTTCGGAACTGTTTAAAAAAGCCAGACTTCACACCACTGTCTTTTATTCTTTCTAATCTCTCTCCCCATCTCACTATCTCTCTCAGTCACATACCCCCATACAGATGCATCTTTGATACAACATGCATGTTTGAAAACGACGGTGTGTTTGAGGCTGGATGATCTTGGAAATTGCAAGTGTAAACTCATCATTGTTATCATCCAACTGTAAGATCAAGGGACTTTGATGTCAGTCTACTGATTTTAGCCCTCATATTGCATTGCCCTCTCTTTCACAAATACACCAGTGCAGAAGGTCAGCAAAAGCTCTGGATTTAATTGTAATGAGAATGAGAATATGAGAAAGTGTAAAATGTATTATTCACCTGAAGCTGCCATGGTCACATATTTAGGATCAATGACCCCAATATCTGAATAACTCCATTATCTCATCCTTAATTAATCATGTTTAAATGCTAATTGGACATTACCTGTGTTAGCACAGGTATTCTGTTCAATAAAGCAAGAAAATGGTCTTTTACTGGATTATAAGCACAGCTGATTGCTTTAAGTCTATATGGGAAGCTTGGCTTCACCCCCAATTTCATGAAAAATGTGGCAATGAAATGTTTACCTAAGTGTCTATATTATTGATTAATCATGGTGGAATTCAATATGTTAGTGAAGCAAATGATCATATATCTCACTGCAATAATAAATTGTTCTTTCAAAAAATCAAACTGTTGAACAGCACAGTCTGCATTCAGAATCTCCTGTGAAGCCCTTGACACAGAGTTAGTAGACACACGTTGTAGCCTGTGTGTCTCTGGTTGTCTGTGGGGCGATTGTGCAGAAAGATTAATTCAAACTGGATTTTAACGCATCATTTTAAGCTACACCTGGATGCACAATCTTCACTGGCAGTGAATGGGGGTGGACAAGATGTGTTATTATGTACAGAGGTGTTTGAAATTTGTGAACCCTGTAGAAATTTCTATATTTCTGCATAAATATGACCTAAAACATCATCAGATTTTCACACAACTCCTAAAAGTAGCTAAAGAGAACCCAGTTAAACAAATGAGACATAAATATTATACTTTGTCATTTATTTATTGGGAAAATTATCCAATATTACATATTAGTGAGTGGCAAAAAGTATTGTGAACCTTTGCTTTCAGTATCTGGTGTGACCCCCTTTGCAGAAATAACTGCAACTAAATGTTTCCTGTAAACTGTTGATCAGTCCTGCACACCGGCTGCAATTGGAGGAATTTTATCCCATTCCTCCATACAGAACAGCTTCAGATCTGGGATGCTGGTGGGTTTTTTTTTCCTCACATTAAACTGCTTGCTTTCAGGTCCTTCCACCAACATTTCGATTGGATTAAGGTCAGGACTTGACTTGGCCATTCCAAAACATTAACATTATTCTTTTTTAACATTCTTTGAAGGGGACGACTTGTGTGCTTAGAGGTCGTTTGTCTTGCTGCATGGACCCACCTTCTCTTGAGATTCAGTTCAAAGACAGATAGCCTGACATTTTCCTTTAGGAATTCCCTGATATGTTCAGAATTCATTGTTTTCTATCAATGATGGGCAATCAGTCCTGGCACAGATTTTGCAGCAAAACAGGCCCAAACCATGATACTACCACCACCATGTTTCACAGGATGGGATAAGGTTCTTATGCTGGAATGCAGTGTTTCCTTTTTCCAAACCATAAGACTTTACTTTTAAACCAAAAAGTTCTATTTGGTCTCATCCAATCCACAAAACATTCTTCCAATAGCCTTCTGAATTGTCCATGTGATCTTGAGAGCAAACTGCAGATGAGCAGCAATGTTCTTTTTGGAGGAGCAGTGGGCTTTCTCCTAGCAACCTTGCCATGGACACCATTGTAGTGTTCAGTGTTCTTCTGATGGTGGGATTAACAATTACAATAACCAAAATGAGAGAGGCCTTTCAGTTGCTTTGAAGTTACTCTGGGGGGTCCTTTGTGACCTCGCCAACTATTACACACCTTGCTGTTGGAGTGATCTTTGTTGGTCGATCACTCCTGGGAAGGGTAACAATGATGTTGAATTTCCTCCATTTGTACACAATCTGTCTGATTGTGGATTGTTGGAGTCCAGACTCTTTAGAGATGGTTTTGTAACTTTTTCCAGCCTGATGAGCATCAACAACTCTTTTTCTGAGGTCCTCAGAAACCTCCTTTGTTCGTGCCATGAGACACTTCTACAAACTTCTACAAAAATGTGTTGTGAAGAGCAGACTTTGATAGATCCCTGTTCTTTAAATAAAACAGGGTGCCCACTCACACCTGATTGTCATCCCATTGATTGAAAACACCTGACACTAATTTCACCTTCAAATTAACTGCTAATCCTAGAGGTTCACATACTTTTGCCACTCACTAATATGTAACATTGGATCATTTTCCTCAATAAATAAATGACCAAGTATAAAGGGTTCACAGACATTCAAGCACCACTGTAAAACGGCTTTGTATTAGGCAATGGAACTAACTACAACTCCACTGGAGGGATACAGGAAGCACCTTGCCATGGCTGCCCAGAACAATAAAGCGATGATATGTGTTCCCCATGTTTTAAAACCACCAGCAACCACCTCTTATAAGGACCAATATGAATATTAATCTCCATGGCATTCTTAAGTTCTGTTCTGTGTTCAAATTTACCAAATACCACTGCAACAGGA
Source organism: Ancistrus triradiatus (assembly GCA_025084515.1). Taxonomy (NCBI): domain Eukaryota; kingdom Metazoa; phylum Chordata; class Actinopteri; order Siluriformes; family Loricariidae; genus Ancistrus; species Ancistrus triradiatus. The sequence goes on from JAJAGP010002082.1 coordinate 92,216, forward strand.
AGCTGACTGAAAAGTACTGATGATACAAACAGGGTTTTAAAATCCATATTGACATTTATAAATTAAATGAACATGGAACTGCATGGAATGACCTTCATTACCCAAAACAACAATAGACTGATGTGTTTCTTGAGAAAACATTTTGGTCCCTTTTGAACCCAATATTGATCTTTTGGCCAGTGCACTACGTTCTCTGCAACCCAATGAGAGACAATTTACTTGCTTTATTAATCAGAAAATCAGGTTTTAGCTGTGCTAATACAATTACAAGGGTTTCTCTAATTTCGCTAACAAATTAGCATTTCAATTAAGGATAAGCTATGAGAGTTTGCCTTTAGGACAATGACCTTTTGGAGTAATGGCTGGTGAAAATAAGGCTTTGTAGGTAATTTAGAAATCAGTCATTCTAAGCAATAATAATCTTTTGCAAAGTTACTGGTGTCTTAGCTGCATATAAACAACATATTAATATATTATTTTTAATAATATTAGTATTACATATATGTTATTATCTTATTTATTTTTATTATTTATTTTGAAATGATTAATTTTTAAATTATTTTCTTAAGGGTAGACTGGCAAAACCGTACACTAGATGGGATGCCAGCCCATCACATGCACAGAAGGACTCACTGGTGCAGTGCCAGGACACGTTCCTGTCCAGCCTACCCTCCCTGAATCATGGCCAGTTATGTGTCTTCTTGAACCTGGGCCACCATGGTAGTGGGTTAAATAATTGCCACTGTGCCACCCGAGTGTCTCATACCTTATAAATGGAAAGCTAATGTTTGTATAGAAACACTCAGTCTCTTCCCAATGTTGCATGCTACTGTAATATTGCCCCAAAATACATGCTTGTATTTGCTAGAAATAATAGGTCATAGTAAACCAAATTATATCACATTTACTTCAGGTTATGGCTAGATTGGAGTTAGAAGATACAAACCATCTGAAGGATGACCTCGGGGAACAGCACGGTAGCTCCATCATCCTACATGGCTCCTTTGTGACCCCTTTCCCTTTCCACAGCAGACTGTGTTATTACAGCCCGCTGTGCCTGCCCTATATAAACGTGACGGTTTTCTTGTTCCCTGCCTTGTTAGGTCAAATGTCTCCTTGTCAGTTTGATCCTAATACTGGCTCCTGATATTCCTGTGCTCTTGTTACGGTTTCTCTTTTCTTGTTTCTATATTATGTACTGTTGTCCCCCATGTTGCTCCTGTTTGTTTGGTCTGCTCTGATTCTTGTTTTATGCATTGATCCCTGTCTTGTGTGTTTTCCTTGCTAATTGTTGGATGTAGCTTTTTGTAGTGTCCCTCATTTGCTGTTAGTAGTTGTACTGTATTTGCTGTTAGTATTTCATGTTAGAACCCTTCTGATAGTGTTTGTTCGCTTAACATCTCATTTAATTAGCGTTGGTCTGTTACCTGCCGTACCCATGATCTGTTTCCACTACCTCTTTGTTTAACACCGGTCCTGTGTTAGTTATAACACCCAGCCTCTTTGTTTACCACCTTTCTTTGTTAGCATAGCCACCTAACCTCTTTGTTTACCACCTGTCTCTACGTTAGCATAGCTTCAACCCATTTTGCCTGCGTGTTGTATCCACTATGTCGAGTTGTAATACAACACTTGCATTTACAAGGAAGGGAACAAGAATGAGGGTTTCTATATGGGAGGCACAGTATGCTGTAACTAAAAAGTCTGCTGTAGAAAGGGAAAAAATGTATGGTCCAAAAATGTATGGTCCATGTTCTCAACGGTCATCATCCTGGGACCAACACTTTACTTGTTTTATTTATGTTATCTCTGACATTCAGACATATATTCACCGAATGCTCTGTTAAAAAAGATAGTATGGGCTGCTGGCCTCTCGTTAGCTTTAGCTTTAGACTCTTTGATTTTGTTTGCTTTGTCAAACTCTGTATATTCAGTGAGGTGATGCTGTTTTAAACGTCTTATTAAATCCATTATTCCGATAATTTTCTAAGTTGATCCTTCACAGCTTATTTTTGCCATGTACTGTATGTAATCCAAGCAGCACGCTGTAAAAGTTTCCATGCCAGAGACATGATTGTATTCAAAATGGATAATAAAGCCCTTAGTAGTGTCCCTAGTCCATCAATCAGTAGTGTGGTATTTAGGGAGACTATCTAGTTGACTAACTAAGTATCACTCAAAACACAGCCGAAACATATAACGCTTCCTTCTCATCAAGTCAGCAAACAAACACTTAAACATGTCTCTTAAACAAACTCTCGAGTGCCTGAAACTTTGAATTATGAACTGGCCTGAACAGAATTATGAACTAAAGTTAGTAAAAGCACTGTGCTGTTCAGGTGGCTGACCGGCACAGAATCGGTTATATGAGACCGGCTGAAGCCGATCAGGCTAAACTGGCCGAATCTGTTTTATATCTGTATATAATGAAGGCTTTGATTACTATAAGGTTTACCTTGCCCTACAAACGGACACAAATCAGAATCCATGAAACAGTTGCCGAATGTAAACAGATTTTATTGTGCAATCTGTAACATCTTAAAGACAGAGCTTAAAAGAGAGAGGTGCCTATTTTTGGCTGATGTATTTTCGCTCCCAGTAAGACATACCCCGACTTCTGTCAGTTAATCATTACTTTGAACCAGTCTCGAAAGTTACTGCATTCATATTGTGATTTTATTTTTGCATCGCCAGTCTCACTTTATAATCCAGTTCAGTGTTCTGTTCTTTAATCTGATGGAGCCTTTCCCAGCTGTTAACAGACTGCTTCTAGCCTTTGGTGTATGTTATGCTACCTGGCTAGTGAGCTTTACCCATCATGCGCGATGTGGTTCTACTCAGAACTCAGTAGTGCTCATAGTGGTGAAAGATATTATATAATTTGCTGCCTTTTTGTTAGAGATGTGTTTCTGCTATGCACCGGTCTGAAGGTACATGACAAATGCATACCGTATGGGAAATTAACACCTATGCTCACATAGTCCATACTCCTCTTTGTGACTGCTAGCAGTCACCCTGAGGGCACAAATGATTTTGCATTGTTAACTGAGTGTCTAGGGTGGACAGGATTAGGAATGAGATCATCAGAGGGACAGCACAGGTTGGAAAATTGGGAGAGAAAATTCGAGAGGGAAGATTGAGATGGTTTGGACATGTGCAGAGGAGGGATAGTGGATATATTGGTAGGAGGATGTTGGCGATGGAGCTGCCTGGCAAGAGACGGAGAGGAAGACCAAAGAGGAGTTATTTGGTTGTGGTAAATGAAGATATGCAGGGAGTTGGGGTGAGAGTAGAGGACGTGGAGGACAGGGTGAGGTGGAAACGTTTAACTCGCTGTGGTGACCCCTGATAAAGGGAGAAACCGAAAGAAGAAGAAGAAGAAAATGTATTCAAAGCATTCAGTTTAAAAAAAAAACATGGTTCATCACTGTTCTTAGAATCATTTTAAATAATAAAGTGCTGCATTTCGTTAGACAATTGTTTTAGTAAATTAAATCTGAAATATCTGCAGAAATATCAATAGTCACATTACATTTTTAAATCTTTTTGAGTTTAGGTTTTCTGATTATCTCAGAAGCATTAACACAAGCACCTGATTGAGCTGTAAAAGCAAGCCAAAAAACTAACTGTTTTTAAGTATTTGTTCTAAGAAACTCTAATGTGAGATGAAAGACTAGCTTCTGAATAGGACTAGGCTTATTTTTAAATGATAACTCTAAGTGTAGTTTTACACTAGACTCACTGTTTTATTTAAATAAAAGCAGCTTTGTTAGTAATTTTACAGGTTCTTATAGATTTAAAAAAAAAAAAAAGAGACCACTCCATTTTCCCTAAAATCAACAGATCTAAATGTATGGGGACAATTTCATTGCAGTACCTGATGAATTCCACTCCTTCTTAATGAGGTACTGATTAGATGATCATCTAAACCAAATCTTATTTAATGAAGAAGAGTACAAGACACATGTGATTGAGATATTGATTTCTGAACTTTCCTATGTTAAAACGTTAGTATTGTTTTGTTAAAAAATGAATATAAATTTGTTTTCTTTGTATAATTATTAGTATTATTAATCAAGATCTGAAAGCACGGCATCTTCCTTGACCAGTTGCCATTTACAGCGAATAGATGCTCTTGACATTGCTGCAAATAAATATTTTCATGTGAAATTCTGTGATTTATATAACAAAACAAAAATGATCCATTTCACAGAAACACATACAGTACCTACAAACAGGTACCAGAGAAACTGACAATTATGCAGTGGTCTCTTGAGCTGTATGTTTAAATTTATAGAAATAATTTGTGTTTACTTTATTTAAGACGATAACCAGGTAATTTTAGAAAAGGAACATAATTTTTTTTGCATTTTTAACATACTATACTATACTATAAATGAAATTATGCATGCCCAAGGTACATGAGCTGGGACTGACTTCCATAAACTTGCTGTTCAAGTAAAATTACAATAAAATGTAAATTACTGTAATTTATTCTAAATTGTTATAAATAGACAGATTATAACAATTTATAGTGTCCTCCTGAAAGTGAGAGACAGTGCAAGAGGGATAGCACACAGTCCCACTTTATTAGCTCTGTCCATCCCAACAAGGGGCAAATCAACACAGTCATGCATTCTTTACCCAGTCAAGCCTAACCATATCTGACACCCACCCTACCCCCTCACCTTACACACACACACACACACACACACACACACACACACACACACACACAATTTTGTCTTTCTATCACTGTGGGAAGTTTCCATTGACCTAATATTACTGAAGCTAATTAATTCAACACTTAACTTAACCTTAACCTCAGCAGAATAAATTAAAATGTTTGCTCTTCTTTTTTTCAAAAGAAAGTTGCAGTTTTTGTAAAAAGGCAGCTTTCCTTTTGAGGACCAGCAAAATGTCCCCACAAGGTAAAAAATGTCTGATCATTCTAGCCATGTGGGAACCTCTGTTCATAGCAGTGATATGAAAACATCTCTCTCTCTCTCTTTCTGTCTCTCTCTTTCGCACACACACACACACACACACACACACACACACACACACACACACACACACACACACACACACGCAGTATATGACAGGGGCTGCAGAATGTGCATTTTACTGTGTGTTGTTACACTCTTGGAGATAAAGATTTACCACAGCAGTAAAAGCCACTTTCCATCCCACCAGTGTTTGTGTGTGTGTGTGTGTGTGTGTGTGTGTGTGTGTGCGTGTGTGTGTGTGTGTGTGTGCATATATGGTACCACCTTACCACCTACCTCCATATGACCAGACAAGACAGCACATAACACAGTACACACACAGAACTGAACTGTTCACATTTGGAACATGCTTCAGTGATATGATGTACCCCAGGAGTCTGCTGATGATCAGTGTCAGCCCAGTAATGCAGAGGGAAGTTTAAATAAACTGGGAAACACCTCATGAACTTACAGCGTAGTGTCATTTCCAGCAACAATGAGTTCAGCATTCGTATTCTAACTTTGCCACAAAGCATGGCTGAACTGGATGAGAAAATGTAAATAAACTTTTAAATGTTTAACTTTGACGTCAGTGTGGCGCAGTGGTTAGCGCTGTCGCCTAACATTTTCAGAGACCCGGGATCAGGCACCAGCCCAGTTGCTAGCCCAGTGTGTAGTTGGCATGTTCTCCCCGTGTCTATGTGGGTTTCCTTCAGGTAATTTAGTTTCATTTTACATTTCAAAGACATTACAACATTAGGTCAGTTGGTGACTGTAAAGTGTCCCAGTGTAAATACATGAGTGAGTATGCGTGTGCACAATGGACGGGTGCCCTTTCTAGGATGGGTTTTCACTTTGTGCCCTGTGCTGCCGGTTAGACCCCAGCTCCAGAATGCTGAACTTTGAAGTCAAATCATAGGGGTTTACATTTGTGGTTAGATGACAGGAAAGGCTTTTTCCTGGTAAGCCTTATAATCCTAATAATCTGTTGGCATGAAGGTGGTGTCTGATGGTAGTTTTGGAAACCCATCATTTGGGGAACCCAAGATGCTACTTATTTCTGTATCGTTCCAACAGTGATCTTTGGAGATTTTTGTCTCTCTTATCATTCTCTTCTCTGTGCATGGGGGCAAAAAACTTTGATCCGTGTCTAAGAGAGTTTTCCTCAGTTACAGTTGGAACTTTTTAATCATTGCCCTAAATGTAGGTATAGGCATTTTCAGGTGAATAGCTATTTTTATAGTCCTGAAGGTCAACACACATTTCTCTGATTTGAATTGTGTGTTCTCATCTTTCCCATGCTGAAGAATAACTAAGAGAATTTAACCTCTGTATCACCTCATATGCCCCAGTGAAACTTGACCCCACGATCAACTGAAAAAATGTAAAATATAAATGGAAAAAATTCTTAAGTTACATTTTTTCTTCTAAGAGTTTCTAGGGGTGCCAATAATTGTGGAATGTGGTTTTAGTAAACAATAATTATTTCTTGATGATGTTTTTTTCAGACTAAATTTTCTTTTTTTTCAGCGTGAGATTATAAGACCAAACAATGAATTTCTTATGACTCTTTTTACCCAGGGGTGTCAATAATTGTGGAGGGGACTGTTTTTAAGTAGGGGAGTGGAGGGGGCTGTTTTGTTAAACAGTAGATGTAAGCACAGGTGTGACAGAAGCACAACAACTGATTCTGTACTAATGGGCCAGATCTTTAAACAGATGAAACCATTCTACTGGGCAGTTCCTTTGCAGCATATTACAATGCTACATTACATATGAACTTTTGAGGTCCATTTTGAGTTAGTGGGACTGTTTTGGCCTAGTGGTTAAGGTATTGAGCTATGGACCACAATTGGTCCAGGATTCAAACCAACAGTGGCTTCAAACCAACAGTGGCAAGCTGCCACTATTTAAAAGGGGCATTAAAGTAATGCTAAAGATGATTGCTAGTAAACTGTATGCCACACACTGAAGAATGAAAAAGGCATATCCTGACTACTCCTGATTGCTAGGTATGTGTTTAATCAAACTATTGTTTTGCCATTTTATTAAATCAATAAGCCACTTAAGGCTGTTCATTACAATTTTATCACGGGTGAAGGGTTTAGGCACATCTTGCTTAATAAAAGCTGTACCTATAATAAAATTACTGTAACACATGGCTTCTCTTGGCTTAATGCTTTATTATACACTCCTGGCCAAAAACTTGGATAACTTAAAATTCAAAATATTAATATTTTAATGGTTCTAACAGCAAATCATTGGTCAGAAAATTAGCAAGAACTAAGTAAATGCACTCCTGAGACATGTGCCAACCTTTGCTAGTCACTAGTTATTGCTGGAATGAAGCTTGAAACAGGGAAATTCAGTTATATAGTCTTCTTGTACACAAAGGTAAAATCATGAAAAGATTTAAACGTTTATTTTAAACCCAAACTAACACAGGAATGGGTGTTCAGTATCTTCCAAAATATCTATTGCCTTTTTTTTTCTTGAAATATTAGTCGTGAGTTGGTAACTTGCCACAGTCCAACAGGCTCATGTTTTGTCTTGGTCCAGATTTGAACCCTAAAGAGAACATTTGGTCTCACATTAAGCACAAACTATCTGGGAAACATTTTTCAACTACATGTCGACTGTTTGAAGCCATTACCATTGAGTAGAATAATATTAATTTTGCAGTTTTGGGTTTGGCCCATTTTTTTGCCCAGGAGTGATATGGAATATTCACAACAATAAGCTAGTACCCATTCTAATAGCTAGAAGAAATGTAATCCCTCCCCCTTGAAACTTACCTGTCAAGCTTCAGATTATGTTTAGGTAATGTTAGTCTGGGGAAAACAACAGCTGAAATATAAGTTATTAATAGATATATGCTTTCGTTGGAGACAGTCTATTGAAAATAAGTAACAGATTGCTTCATACTGTCTAATAAAAGCTGTGTTTGAATTGCAATACTAGCATTAGTCTAAACAAGAGATAAAGATATATCTGTGGAACCAAATAATAAATATTACTAGTCAAATCTAAAGGGGGCGATGGTACCACAGTGGTCAGCGTTGTGAACTCAAAGCTCCAGAGGTACATCCCACAATCCAGAGACATACCGCAGGTCATCTGGTGTTCTCTAAAGTGTCCCAGTTTGAGTGAGTGACTGTGTGTGTCTGTGTCCAGCAGTATAGTGGCACCCTCTCAGATACTGGTTCCTGTCTTGTGCCCTGTGCTGTTGGATAAGCCAACCATGAACCTGAATTGGATGACATGATGTAGGTTATCTGCAGTGGTGAACAGTAACAAAGTACCGTATTTTTCGGACCATAAAGTGCACCGGATTATAAGACGCAATATCAACGATCGGCTGCTAACGGGTATATGTTCATACATAAAGCGCACCGGGTTATAAGGCGCATGAAATGAAACAAAACTCTTAAGTTCCGTCGGAAGCTCAGTTTGGTCTTTACCTGGCGCAGGGCGTCTTCTTGCTTCCTCCACTTCCGTACCATTGATTCGTTAATGTTGAATTCTCTCACAGCTGCTCTATGTCCATGTTTGTACTGCGTGACTGATAGCGTTGAGTTGAAATCCGCTTCGAAAATAAATGAATGAATGCACGTACCCTAATGCTGAAGCACATACCGTATTACTCCGCGATGCTGCCGCACTACGGTGGCCGTAAGCTCACTAACCTTACCAAAGCCGTGCTAAAACATTTTGACAGATTTATGAGCGCCGTGTACCATCTCCAATCGGTTCTAGGTCAGAAAGCACAACCAGAATTAATTCATACATTAGACGCACCGCATTTTAAGGCGCACTGTCGATTTTGAGAAAGTTAAAGGATCTTAAGTGTGCCTAATGGTCCGAAAAATACGGTAAATGTAATTTGTTACTATACTTAAGTAGTTTTATTGTGTTTCTTTACTGAAGTATTTCCATTTTGGGTGACTTTTTTCTTTAATTATAAATATTTACAAATATTTATATTTATATACATTTATATAAATATTACAAATATTTGACTTATGTCTGCATAAAAACTTAACATATAAAAGCTAAAGAAGCGAATAGCAATCACTTCAATTCGGCTATATTTTTGACTTGTTGGACTAATTAAAATTAGTTGAAAGTAGAAGATTGCAGCAATGATTTATAATGAGTTTATAAAATCTATTGCCATTGAAAACGTTTAAATTTAAACTTGGAAGATGAAGCTGTTAATGACTAGCCTGATCCTTCTAATGAGCCAAGGTTTGTCACCCTTACAAACAAAGATTTGGATGAGCTGGAAAGACAGAGAAACAAAGTCAGTACAGTAAATCAAACGTCCTGGGCTCTTAATGGATGCATCCATGTAATGGGTTAGGCTATAGTTATGACCTGTTGGACCTGACTAATTAATGATGGTCTGTTATATGTATTTTCACTTACAATTTGTTGATTTAGCAAGAGTCTTATAAAAATCATAAGAGGACATTACAGCCATACTTTTACTTTCAGTACTTAAGTACATTTGAAACCAAATACTTTTGTACCTTTACTCAAGTGGAACTCTAAAAGGAGGACTATTTTTACCGCAGTAATATTTTACCATGGGTATCTCTAGTTTTACTCAAGTACATTGTTTACGTACTTCATCCACCACTGGTTATCAGTCCATTATCAGGCCAAAAGATTTAAATTAATTTATTATTTTTAAGAAAAATAATCCTTATGACAGTTCTGACTTTATTGACTTTACATGTTGTTTGACAAGCATTATATTGTCAAAAATTTTTAGTGAGCTGCACAATAGTTAAACATATTTTATGTTAGATTTAATGATTACTTGTTTAATGGCATTTTTTTAGATCTGTATGTTTATGAGCACTACTTTAGAACTACTTTGGAGATATCCTGTGACACTGATTTAAAGCACACCTGCCAGCCAATCAGAAACTATGATGTACTGTGGTGATGATATAAAAGTGCATATTAATATGTGTATAAGAAGTTGACTTTAATCACTGCATGGGACCTTTATTAATATTCATTAAGTGGATAATAATGAAATCACAGATGAGACATTTTTGGCACTCAGGTGACACAATATGTGTCTAATATGCCCACTGTAGCAGGAGCCTGGTTTGAGTCCTGACTGTGTGTTCCAGCTGAGTTTGGATCACATGTAGACATGATTGGCTGTGTCTAAGGGAGGAGAGGCCAGTCAGGTACAGCCCTGAATCGTCTAGGGCACGATTACGCTTGTGGTCTATGTTTTCTGGTGATAGGCGCTAGAGTTCCCATTGACCTAACGAACAAAAGCTGGGTTATAACGTGAAAAAAAATGTTTGTCCTGTTTTCTTTGGTTGATGGGACATTCAATGCAAAGTAGTGAACAAAACACGAGGGTTAATCTGTGTCGTGTGTGTGTGTGTGTGTGCACGTGTGTGTTCTGCAGTATGCACAAGGACAGACATTGCACTGTTGTATCTCAAGCTCAAGCAGAGAGACAGGAGCTGTTAATAGGAATGTTAAAGATAAAGCTGACAGAGGGAATGAGAGAAGGCCACAGAGACAGAAAGACGAACAGTGTGAGTGTGAATCTGTGTGTATTGTGTATAGTTTGTGCCAGTCTTGGTTAGGGGGGCGTTAGAGAAACAGTAAACAAATGTGGGCAGTGATGGAAAGGGTACATCCATAACAGGAGTGGAAACTAGTGAGAGTGAGAGAGGGAGAGAGAAAGAGAGAGAGAGAGATACTGAGGGAGAAAAAGGAAGCGAATTAACAATACATCCCACTATCTTTCGAACATGAGTCAGATTGTGAGATTGTTGCTCCATGTCCATGATTTCAAAACAACAAAATGTCTTGTGCAAGAAGAAATCATAAGCAGTATTCCTATGTGTCATCCTCGTATCCATTCAGCCTAGACGATCTAGCCAATATGCTGCCGCAGATCTTCCAAAATATAATTCTTCAGTAGAGATTAAGAAGATTTTGGTCAACATGTCGTAATACTGCACCAACACAGCTTATTAGGTGTTCACCGTTTTATTGTCACCCTGAGCCTGGTGTGCACCTAATAAATCCTGCAATAACTTTGTGACACAACCTTGGAGAGCACAGTTAGGAACCTTCTGCATTGTTATGCATAGCCGGGCTCAACTAGCGAACATATTCTACACTGTTGGGGATCATTTTGGGTTTGCTGAGCAGAAATATATGAATATGGTACACAGTTGGTATACATAGCATATACAGTTTATACGATTCATCTTTAAATATTTGAAAACACACAGAAAATGTATGTTCAGACCACTCAACAGCTTGGTACAATTCATACATTCATTCATCTTGAGTAACCACAAGGTTGCAGCGGGTCGGGTGCTTGCAAACAATAAACACGGGGTGGGAATACAAGTGGGACTATCACAGGGCGCCGCACACACTCTCAATCATAGCCTGCTTACTGGCATCTTTCTGAACCTGAAAAGTTTGATTTATTTTCAAACACACATATATAAAGCAGCAGAATATGGTACATTTATTGGATGTATGGTGGATTCTAAAGCTGACACACCTCCTTTCTACACACATTGTCCATTTGATCAGTTCAACCACCATATAGGCGCACTTTGTAGGTCTACAATTACAGACTGTAGTCCATCCTTTTTTGTCCATTCTTTGTTAATCCTCTTTACTCTGTTTTCTAATGGTCAGGACCACTACAGCACCACCACAGATCAGGTACTATTTGGGTGGTGGATCATTCTCAGCACTGCAGTGACACTGATGTGGTGGTGTTTGTGTAAGCAGGCGCTTTCACACCAAACAGTTGTAAGACGCAATCTGGGAGAACCTACCCCTGCGGAGTTCCCCCTCACTACATTTATTTCAAGACCTTTTTGATTTGCATTTGTACCCCGAGTAGGAACCCTGTATGATGCTGGAGTGACATTAGCTGCACTAGTTTCACTTAGACAACTCAAAAATCATGTTGTATCTATTGTGTGTGTATATATATATGTTGGCTCAGTAAAGCCTTTTCTTCTCTGTTGGTCCATTTGTCTGTGTTTTCCTTTCCATTTTAAGCACAAAGATCTGTTGTTTATAAGACTTCAGAGTACAAGTATATTTCAGAGTGGCGGTTGAGCTCAACATAGGTCTGGACCAATCACCTCACACTTACGTCACGGCAAGGTTCCTATGTGCTTAGAAGTGATCCTGCCTTGAAGTAGGAGCTAAAAAATCCCTATACATGGTGTTCTGAAAACTACAATCATTCCCAGTTTCTGTGGTACAAACACGTGACAAAGGGAGAACAGTTCTAAGAACTAAAAAGTTCCTCTAGTGCAAAAGCAACTAATGTGTGTTTTGCTGGTATGACTGGATCAAACAGAGTAGTGCTGCTGGAGTTTTTGACACTGTTTTCACTCTCTGTGCACTCAATTAGACACATCTACCATATTGCTCCACCTTGTAGATGTAAAGTCAGAAACAGTAGATCATCTGTTGTTGCATGGTTTGTGTTATTCATCCTCTAATCCTTCATCAATGCTCACAGCAAGCTGCTGGCTGGACATTTTTGGTTGGTGGACTATTTTCAGTTCAGTAGTGGCAGTGAGGTGTTTTAAAACTCCAACAGCACTGCTGAGTTTTATCCACTCATACCAGCACAACACGCACTAACACACCAACACCTCATCAGTGTCACTGCAGTGCTGAAAATGATCCACCACCCAAATAGTACTTGATCTGTGCTGGTCCTGACCATTGGTGAACAGAGGACAAGGGAGTAACAAAGTATGATGAGAAATATATGGACTACAGTCTGTAATTGTAGAACTGCAAAATGCATATAGCTAGTGGAACTGACAAAATGGACAATGAGTGTAGAAACACAGAGGTGTAACTAAAACAGTGGGTGAGTGTATATAATAATATATATTGAATTGTATTTTGATATAGTATTCCTTATTGTACTTCATGTAGTAATCAGTGTCCCCAGTGACCGAGCACGTCTGTGGTTGTCTGTGTATTACAGGTACATTGGTGCTCTGGGTGCACGGGTGATATGCGATAATGTGCCAGGTCTGGTAAACAAGCAGAGACAGCTTTGTCAGAAGTATCCGGACGTAATGCAGTCAATCAGCGAGGGGGGAAAGGAGTGGATCCGTGAGTGCCAGCACCAGTTCAGGCACCACCGCTGGAACTGCAGCACGATAGAGCGCGACTACACTGTCTTCGGAAGGGTCATGCAACGCAGTGAGTGTCCCTGTGAGAGAGAAACGCATGAAAGAAATATGCTGAGAAAATAAGAGACAGTGAGTGAGATAGTGTTGGTTTGGAGAGATGTGGATTTGCACACTCAAACTTTGATTTTCCAGAATAGCTGCTATTTTTCTAGCCAGTAAAATCCCTGCTGCTATGCCTTCAGCTGCTTTTCATCCTTTCTCCACCCAATTTATTTTGGACATGCTGGTCTCTGCCAATCACATGTTTTTGAGTCTCTGTTTTTTTGTCCTAGGTAAAATAATCCTAGGTCTGTGGTCACAGTGTATGTGTGTAGAGGATGCCTAACACTGGGATGCTTTGGAATACAATATTCTGCTCAGATAAACTCTGGAAAAATGAAAAAGTTTCTGACAGGGATGTAAAGATCGGGAGCAAGAATTGGCATACAGTGGTGCTTGAAAGTTTTTTTTGAACCCTTTAGACTGTTCTGTATATTTCTGCATAAATATGATCACAAAAAGTCCTAAAAGTATATAAAGAGAACCCAGTTAAACAAATGAGACAAAAATTATTATACTTGGTCTTTTATTTATTGAGGAAAATGATTCAATATTACATATTAGTGAGTGGGAAAAGTATGTGAACCTTTGCTTTCAGTATCTGGTGTGACCCCCCCTGTGCAGCAATAACTGTAACTAAATGTTTCCTGTAACTGTTGATCAGTCCTGCACACCGGCTTGGAGGAACTTTAGTCCATTTCTCCATACAGAACAGCTTCAGCTCTGGGATGTTGGTGGGTTTCCTCACATTAACTGCCCGCTTCAGGTCCTTCCACAACATTTTGATTGGATTAAGGTCAGGGCTTTGACTTGGCCATTCCAAAACATGAACTTTATTCTTCTTTAACCATTCTATGGTAGAACGACTTGTGTGCTTAGGGTTGTTGTGTTACTGTTACTTCGCTTGTGATGCAATTCATGGGCAGATGTCCTGACATTTTCATTCAGAACTCATTGTTCCATCAATGATGGCAAGCTGTCCTGGTTCAGATGCAGCAAAACAGGCCCAAAACATGATACTTCCACCACCATGTTTCACAGATGGGATAAGGTTCTTATGCTGGAATGCAGTGTTTCATTTCTCCAAACATAATGCTTTTCTTTTAAACCAAAAATTTCTATTTTGGTCTCATCCGTCCACAAAACATTCTTCCAATAGCCTTCTGGCTTGTCCACGTGATCTTTAGCAAACTGCAGACGAGCGACAATGTTCTTTTTGGAGAGCAGTGGCTTTCTGCTTGCAACCCTGCCATGCACACCATTGTTGTTCAGTGTTCTTCTGATGGTGGACTCATGAACATTAACATTAGCCAATGTGAGAGAGGCCTTCAGTTGCTTAGAAGTTACGCTGGGGTCCTTTGTGACCTCGCCTTGCTCATGATTACACGACTTGCTCTTGGAGTGACTCCTGGGGAGGATAGCAATGGTGTTGAATTTCCTCCATTTGTACACAGTCTGTCTGACTGTGGATTGGTGGAGTCCAAAGTCTTTAGAGATGGTTTTGTGACCTTTTCCAGCCTGATGAGCATCAACAACTAATTTCCTGAGGTCCTCCTTTGTTCGTGCCATGATACACTTCCACAAACGTGTGTTGTGAAGAGCAGACTTTGATAGATCCCTGTTCTTTAAAGAAAACAGGGTGCTCACTCACACCTGATTGTCATCCCATTGATTGAAAACACAAACTTTCAAGCACGACTGCATATCTGTTTTGTTGATAACAACACAGAACGATTTTTTTATTTGAAGTACGCAAGTGCAAATGGTCAAAATGCAGATAGAATACTGGCTCTGACAATTAAGTCAGCACTTTGTTGCTTTAAAGATGGAGAGCTAAAGGGTATTTCATAAGAGAACTCAAGACATCGGAGGCTGTCACTCATCAACTTTTGGATAGTTAACCCCTATTTCACCATAGTTCCTGTTTAGGCCTTTGTTCTGTTAAGCAGCACCAAAAGGTATGCGTGAATGTCAGCACATGCAAGCTGTAACAGACATAGCTGCATCGCTCAGAAAATGCAGCCATAAGTGAATTTGCCAGTAATATCATCCTCCAAATGACAGTATCTAGTTAATTTTACAGAAATTCACTGTACTTTCTTCATGCTTATTACATAGTCCTGGCTGTCTTATGTTTGCTGGTCGCTGACAGCACTGTGGAGAAATGGCTGGTTTATGTTTTTTATTTTCAGTTTAGCCTGTTTAATCAGTGTGAGTGACTGGAAGCCAAACACAGGGGCTGTTCTCGGTGGGAACAGGAGATGTTAGGAAAAGCTGTCTACCAAAGCTGAATTCCCCTGAACAACAGTGAACAGGGTATCACAATGCCTGGTTTTAAAAACAGTTTATCTGACTGAAGAGGAACCCATCCCAGAGAGATTACTCCTGCACTAATATTTAAAAGTAACACTTACGCTGTGTGCTGACGCATCCTTTCGGCCCTGTCAGCAGCAGACCGGCAAGTTGCGTGAGTGTACGTGATATTGTTTGGTTTGCGAGCCTCTCTCTTAAACACGATGGAGTGTGTGATAACATGATTGAGTGAGTGAAGAAGCGAGCCAGTTTGCCTGGGTGTGTGTCTCTCTGTGTGTGTGTGTGTTTGTTATCCTTCCTTCTGACACCCTTTTTTTGTGCAGGCAGTCGGGAAGCTGCCTTTGTGTATGCGATCTCCTCGGCAGGCGTGGTGTACGCCATAACCCGGGCCTGCAGCCAGGGGGAGCTGAAGACGTGCAGCTGCGACCCACACAAGCGTGGTAAAGAGAGGGACGAGCGAGGCGAATTCGAATGGGGCGGCTGCAGCGACAATATTAACTACGGCATCAAATTTGCTAAAGCCTTCATAGACGCCAAAGAGCGCACAGTGAAGGATGCACGAGCACTTGTAAACCTTCATAATAACCGCTGTGGAAGAATGGTGAGCACAAAAAAGGCACAAAATCAGTGAAAACAATGGACTTGCTATAAAATTCCAATGTCATATGCCGAGTTGGAATATACACCGCCTGGCCAAAAAAGTCACACACTCTCATAATTTGTTGAACCACTTTTAGCTTTTATTATGGTGCACATTCACAATGGCATTGTTTCGACAGCCTTATGCAATGTCACAACATTTATTTCCGTCCATAGTTGCGTTAATATTTGGCCGAAGTCTTGTGTTGATGGTGGGAGAAACGAAACAATCCATAAAGTTTTCTCCAAGACTTTCAACGGGGTTAAAATCAGGACTCTGGGGTGGCCAATTCATGTGTGAAAATGATTACTTATGCTCCTAAAAACCACTCTTTCACATTTTGAGCTTGTTCAGTCTTGGCATTGTCGTCCTATAATATGGCAATACTGCCAGGGCAAAAGAAATCTGTTGAAGGGATAACCTGGTCGTTCAGTATATTCAGCTACTCAGCTGACTTCATTTTATTACCACTAACAACAACCCAAGATCATAATACTTCATCCAGAGGCTTGTACAGATGGGTGCATCACTTCATCACTCCCTTCTGCCGCTATCGTGCCTGTCGCTCTGAAATGCGGCAAATCTGGGCTCATCAGACCACATGACCATTTCCATTGATTCAGAGTCAAATTTTATGCCCCATAGCAAATTTAAACCTTTTTTCTGATTAGCCTCATTAACAACTGGTTTTCATGGCCACACAGCTCTTTAGTCCCAGTCCTGTGATTTCTCATGACATTGTGCATGTGGAAATGCTCTTACTTTCACTATTAAACATAGCCATGAGACTGCAGTTCATTTTTTACCATTCGACTTCAGCACGTGCTTAAGTCATCTCAGATCAAGGTCATTCAGGATTTTTTCCGATCACATTTCTTCCACGTATTTGACGGTTCGCCACTATCCTTCCAGGTTTTAATAATGTGTTGGACAGTTCTTAACCCAATTCCAGTAATTTCAACAATCTCCTTAGTTGTTTTCTTTGCTTGGTGCAGGCCAATATTTTGACCTTTCTGAAACACAGTAACATCTTTTCCACGACCATGGGATACATCTTCCAGCATGATTGTTTCGTAAATGAGAAGCCACTTACTGCATCATTTAGGGCTAAACGAATTGTTGCCACCTGAAACATATTAATCACTGCAGAATTGATCCAATCGAAGGTTCTTTAAGTATTTGCTCTTTTGAATTCAAATGGTGAATTTTCTCTTGGTCATGCAGTGTATACTTCTTTTGCAAAATCCAATACTGGCCATTCACAATGCTTTTGTTTGTACTGGAAGCCTATAGATTGTAGCATTCATATGTAGTTGCACATGTCGTTTCTTCTCTAACAGTCGGTTACATAACAATGACATTCCACTCACATAAGCATCCCACCAGTTTCCTTCCTCCAATGTTATATCACTCTTCCACTGACTAAGTGTGCAATTCAGCTGGAGTTGTGGGTGCCTATTTGGGAGTTCCACCTGGTGTTCCACTGGATTGATGTCCACTAATTCTGCTGGCCAGTCGATGTATATCAATAGCAGAGCCCATGTACATTTGTATGAATGTACCAGATTATCAGTTGTAGGCCAGACTAAGATATGTGTAGAACACATTAATGTAAGAATTGACAGAGATATTATTTTCCAAGTTTTATCACAGCTTATTCTGGTTAGGATTTGGAAAGCATTCTGGGGGCCTGGTGCCTGTCATGGAGGTTTTTGTGTAACCCTTGTGTTGTCTTGTCTAAAAAAAAAAAACACCGCTTGGTTTATCAGAAGGGAAAACCCCTTAAATGATATTTTAAAAATTTAAACTTAAAAATTGAAGACTTTAAGTGATCGCAACATTTTACATATTTACATGAAAGTGGTGCACCACCAAAAACAAGGGTAATTAAGGTAATTTTTGGCCCAGTAATTATAAAATCTCTTACATACCACAAACACTCCCATACACACACAATCAGTAATTTTTTTTGTGCTTCTGATTTAATTTTCTTGTCCATGTGCAGCATCTCCCTGCCCCCACACATGACTCAAGTACACAGACAAAATCTAAACAAAATAAACAACATTTCAGAGAAAATTAACATTTCTTGATAGCTATAAAGGTGCTGCTGGTGGCAGTAACCCCACTTATCTCTCTGCTGAGAGAAGACTAATATTTTTGCAGATGAATTCCTCATTATATAGTACATTAGAATATATCAGTATGTCACCAAAAACGTTCAAGACTGTTATTGTTTCCCTTAAAATGCATTCAGATCAGATATCTGAAACATTTTCTCGCTAAACTCTTCCTAAAAATAGGATTACACTTATGCTTAATATAAATAAATTAATTAACCTCTACTTTACTAAACAAAATAATTATGGCGGGTGTGTTGTAATGAAAATGAGTGGTGTTTACTGATTAATTGCTGTCTTTCAGCAGATATTCACAAAGTTTGTAATGAATGACAGATTGTTTCTTCATGCAAAATAGATTTGGTGTTTAAAATTCAATTAAACTGAATTAAAACCCTTATTTCAGGGGTTTAGTGCAGTCAGGTCATATTTAAACCTTAGGACAAGGGATGTTAAGACTACACAAAGGTTAACTAGACTAGGAAGAACAAGGTGATGGCAAAAGAATACCCATCATTGAAATTGTTAAAATTGCCTACCTTTTTTGGCCAGAATGGTTACTATATCTCATTACCATGAAAAAACATTTGAAATATTTGGATGATATGCCTAAATATGCAAGCACAAACTAGCCTAGCTATAGTGCTCACCCAGTTACAGGAAGAAATATCTGGAAAAGGAAGGTACTTCATGGTGAAACATTGCCGAGGTCACTGACAGAAATGATTATATACTGTAGATATTATTGTATTATACTGACAGAATTTGGTCCTGTTTTGAAGATGAATGGTTCTTGGCCAAGTTTTAGAGAAGGGATGGCAACTGTGACTGTTTTCCCCTGGGAGCTTATTATAGACCAATACTTTATAGAAATCATTTAAAAGCACTTAGTAAACCCTTAGTAAAGTCTCATTTGTCACGTAATGTTTCTGTCTGTTTGTGACAGTCAGTAAAGCGCTTTATGAAGCTGGAGTGTAAGTGTCATGGAGTCAGCGGCTCCTGCACATTGAGGACTTGCTGGTTGGCGATGTCTGACTTCAGGAAGACCGGAGATTACCTCCGCAAAAAATACAATGGCGCCATTGAAGTCACAGTGAACCAGGATGGAACGGGATTCACTGTGGCTAACAAGGACTTCAGGAACGCCACTAAAAATGACCTGGTGTACTTCGAGAACTCGCCTGACTACTGTTTAATGGACAAAGCTGCAGGTAGGAGACAATGACTAATGATGTCTGCTTTTCTTAGATTACTTTTTGACAGAATCTGTAGCTGTTGGATTATGTTCTGTCACACCATGTCAATGTACACTACATGTACTGTAGTCGCAGATGTTTGCCTTGTGTCCCTTGTCCCTAAGCCCCCAAATGTATTGAGAGAGCAAGAGGCAGGTGGAATTTCCTGGCAGCAGTAAGCTGCTTCTCACACCTGCCCCAGCTCAGACCTCTAGCCCCCAGGAGTGAGTGGCTTTGAAAGGGTCATGAGAGGTGGAGCATGATGTTTCTGCCCTGTTAATCCCTGACACTCTTGCGCGATGACCTTGCTGCCTGCAGGGACCACAGTTAGACACACACCTACAGCACACATCCAGTGCTATGCCTATACATGTACTACATCAAGGTAGTGGTAGCTCAGCTGCTGTGGGTCTGTGCTAATACCTTAAAATTTAGGCCACTGTGGAACTTTTGAGTGAGGCTTTCATTCCTACCCTACACCTTGTATTCTGCCTCTCTATTTAAATTTATGTCATTTAGCAGATGCTCTTATCCAGACCAACTTACAACATCCAAGGGTCTTGCTCTTGCTCAAGGACCCAACAGTGACAGCTTGGCAGAGGTGGGATTTGAGCCCTGGACCTTCTGGTCCATAGTCCAGCACCTTACTCACTAGTCCCACCCAGTGGCACCTTGTTAAAGCACATGCCCTGTCACCCCAAGATTCTATGATCAAACCCCACTCCTAGGACAGAGTAATTAATATATTGTACGATAAGATTTTGGGACTGTGGTGACTTAGGAAGATCCAGGATTCAAATCCTATCTCTGCCAAGCTGCCATCATTGGGTCCTTGAGCAAGTCCCTTAACCCACAAATGCTTGGATTGTAAGATTGCATAAGTTGCAAGTCGTGGATAAGGTCATCTGCTAAATGACTAAATGTAAGTATAAATGTAGACAATGCTACAATTCACTTGGTGCCTCTTGTACTCTTTGCTTTGGTTGTGTGTGTTTACATGCACTTAATATTCCAATAACTGCAGAAAATTAGATTTTGTCAGCAATCCGATCAACTAGTGTACACACGCTTAAGTAATTAGATAATGGGGAACTGCCCGGTTTAATATTACATAATCAAATTATTAATTTTCTTGAGTATATACTGCATTTCAATAGCTGGCTAATGATTAAAAGTCAAACATCATATCATTCTAGATAGGAGCAAAACATGATGCATGATTAATTAAAGCAAACATATTCGTATTTAGCAAATATTCAGTGAACAATTGGTAGGTCAAATCAATAACCAACAACATAATGTATGTGCATCAGCATGCAACACCTACATCATTCACATACTTATAGTATATGGCTACACAAAATGTTTGATATCCCCAACCTGCTGATGAGAGATACTGCAAGCTCTGTGAATGCCATGCAACCAGCTATGTTGCAATGTCCACAATAGTTAGTGTTGGCACTGCAAACATAGGGCTGAAGCACACTGTTTTTTTTAGTGTTCCAACAGCAGAGACAGCAAAAGCTATTTACAAAAAGCATGTCTCAGAATTTAGACCATTACAATAATAAAGGGAGTGATTGTGGAACTGCATGGAGAAGAGCTGTGAGTTCTGGGTGCCATCTGCAATACTATACAGTCAAAGGAGTCATAGCAGAGTACAAAGTTGATGGGGAGTATGAAAGCTTCACCACACAACATGTAAGGCCGAAAGGGACATATACAGTATAAAGGAAGTAACTACAGTGTCAAACATGGCCCTTCTCCAAAACTTAACCATGCTTTATATCCGTAAGAGCTGCTTCTGATATGATCATGGTGCTGTTTTCAGTTAATCATCAGTTAATCATATTATCACAGCTCTTGCACCAGGGACACAGGTGTGGGAGACATAGTATGAATGTCAGCGCTGCACTGAACTGTGGTTGTGTTATTGTCATGGCTAATGGTCACTGGAGCAGTGGAGCATGACTCATGTTGGTGTGTGTGTGTTTCGTCTGGGCTGTGTTTGGTTTGGTTTTGTGTCTGACTCAGACAGACAACTTATAGCTCAGTTATTTGAGCGGTTCAGTGCCCCCCGACCCCACCCTCCTGGTGGTATTTGTGCGCCTAAGGACACAACAGGCTTGTTATTCAAAAGGCATTCTCTCTTCCTGCCAACACGGCTATTGAGCTGATGGGAGTACGGCCACAGGGCGCGATGAGACTCCGGAGACACTGATTCTTTTAAAGTAGGAGCCTTGCTGTCCAGTGCCTGTTTAACCCCTAAACACATGCACAAAGTGTGACCTTTTACCTGAGAGTTAAATGCACCAGTCACATTTTTTTTATATTTTAAGTGGGATATCTGCCCCATTTCTATATGTAAATTAATGGCACGTTATAAAATGCTTTTTATCAGTTTTACATTTACAGCATTTAGCAGACGCCCTTATCCAGAGCGACTTACAATTGGTACAATCTTACAATCCAAGCAATTGTGGGTTAAGGGTCTTGCTCAAGGACTCAACAGTGGGAGCTTTGCAGATGAGGGATTTGAACCCTGGACCTTGTGGTCCAGAGTGCAGTACCTTAACCACTAGGCCACCACAGTCCCGAGTTTTGAATAATACATGACAAATGTAGTTTTACTTTTCTCTAAACAAATTGCTCTGCTTATCTTTAAGGTTCTCTGGGCACAGCTGGTCGCGTTTGTAACAAACTCTCTCGAGGGACGGACGGGTGTGAGGTGATGTGCTGTGGGAGGGGCTACGACACCACACGCGTGAAACGCATCATCAAGTGCGAGTGTAAGTTTAAGTGGTGCTGCGCTGTCGAATGCAAGGATTGCGAAGAAGTGGTGGATATTCACACCTGCAAAGCTCCAAAGCGAGCCGAGTGGCTGGACCAGACCTGAGACTTGGCCACCTCCGGCCTTCCCTCAACCTGAAGATCTCCTGTGAACAGCGGCATTCTGGGATATGAAGTTCATCCCGCATTGCTTCTCTCTCTGATCCCTATTTCATGTTGCATGGCTTTATTATAACTGTCTCTGTGAAAGCACTACAACTAAAAACTGCATTTCCCATGAGCGCCTTGCACACTATGCCCAACCCGGCACATTATATGCCATTCTCTGGCTCTTTATTTTTGATATAAAACTGAGTAAAGGACACTAAGTGTGAAAGAATGAGCTGTTTTGCAACTGTGAACATTTTGCTGGTTTTTGTAAATTACCAAAGATATTTTAAAAGTAGTCTTTTGTGCTGCATTTAAAATGCTTTAAGGACTTTATAAAATAAAATCTAAGCCTCACTATAATTTCATGGCAAAATATACACACTTTATTGTTATTGAGAACACAACCGTGTGCCATGTACGAGTCATATACATATTATATTGTCTTCCTTTGCCTGAGAAAGACTTTGAGCGTCTGAGGATGGAGGCTGTGCCATAAAGACAAAAGATGGTCAAAAGCTTTGCACACTTTCCACTCATCCTGTGGACAGAGTTTGGACAAAAGACCTCAAAGGACTCTACAGAACATTCTGAAAGATGAAGAGCAAAGAAAAAACGAAAAGATCTAAGTCTGATGATGAGCCTGCACTAAGAACATTAGCTAACTGATGAGCAAAAGCGTAAATATTAATGAATTAAGGTATAAACATACATTGTATGAGCATATGCATGAAGTACTTGGCTACACAGATTGTAAGTACTTCTCTGGTGTATGGTCTTGTCATTACCTGGAATTATGATGTCAGATAGATTCTGATGGCTCTTCTGCATAACTTCTGTGTACTGCATTGATATTTTTTTAAAAATTCACATAAATATATTAAGTATTAAGCTATGTTTGGACGTGCTGTTCCAACATTACATGTTACATATTGGTCAATGCACCATTCAGGAATATCAAACAGAAACTTAGGATATTTTGTAGCCAATGTATGCTAATATTAATAATATTACTATTGTGAGGTGATCTTTCAGTGGGGGTGGCACGATGGGTAGCACTGCCACCTCACAGAAAGAAGGTCTTGGGTTTGATCCCAGTGTGGAGCAGTCTGGGGCCTTTCTGTGTGGAGCCTGCATGTCCTCCCCGTGTGCACGTCAGTTTACTGCGGGTTCTCCGGCTTCCACCCACAGTCCAAAAGACATGCATTAGGTTAACCTCATTACCCTAAACTGACCCTCTGAGTAAATATTATGACATGACTAGTTTGGATATACTGTGATGTGAAAAAGTGTTTACGCCCTTCCTGATATTATTGCATATTTGTCACACTTAAGTGTTTCGGAACATCAAAGCAATTTAAATATTAGTTAAAGACAACACAAGTAAACACAAAATGCAGTTTTTAAATGAAGGTGTTTATTATTAAGTGAGAAAAAATCCAAACCTACATGGCCCAGTGTGAAAAAGTGATTGCCCGCCCCCCTTGTTTATCACACCACAGTTCACTGACTCTAGCCACATCCAGGCCTGATTATTGCCACACCTGTTCTCTATCAGGACATCACTTAAATAGGAGCTGCCTGACAAAATTAAGTACATCAAAAGATCCTTGAAAGCTACACATCATGCCGAGATCCAAAGAAATTGAGGAACAATTGAGAAAGAAAGTAATTGGAGCCATCAGTCTGGAAAGGGTTATAAAGCCATTTCTAAAGCTTTGGGACTCCAGCGAACCACAGTGAGAGCCATTATCCACAAATGGCGAAGACATGGAACAGTGGTGAACCTTCCCAGGAGTTGACGACCGACCAAAATTACCCCAAGAGCGCAGTGACGAGTCATCCAAAAGGTCACAAGACCCCACAACAACATCCAAAGAACTGCAGGCCTCACTTGCCTCAGTTAAGATCAGTGTTCATGCCTCCCCCATAAGAGATAGACTGGGCAAAAATGGCCTGCATGGCAGAGTTCCAAGACAAAAACCACTGCTGAGCAAAAAGAACATTAAAGCTCGTCTCAATTTTTCCAGAACATATCTTGATGATCCCCAAGACTTTTGGAGAAACATCCTGTGGACTGACGAGACTCTTTGGAAGGTGTGTGTCCCATTACATCTGGCGCAAAAGTAACACAGCATTTCAGAAAAAGAACATTATACCAACAGTAAAATGTGGTGGTGGTAGTGTGATGGTCTGAGGCTGTTTTGCTGCTTCAGAACATGGAAGACCTGCTGTGATAAATGGAACTATAATTCTGCTGTCTACCAAAATATCTTGAAGGGAAAAAATGTCCGGCCATCTGTTCGTGACCACAAGTTGAAATGAATTGGGTTGGGTTCTGCAGCAGGACAATGATCCAAGAAACACACCAGCAAGTCCACCTCTGAAATGGTGTAGAAAAAAACAAAAATGAAGACTTTGGAGTGGCCTAGTCAAAGTCCTGACCTGAATCCTATTGAGATGCTGTGGCATGACCTTAAAAAATGCTGTTCATGCTTGAAAAACCCTCCAATGTGGCTGAATTACAACAATCTGCAAAGATGAGTTGCCCAAAAATTCCTCCACAACGCTGAAAAAAAAAAACTCACTGCAAGTTATCGCATACGCATGGTTGCAGTTGTTGCTGCTAAGGTGACCCAAACCAGTTATTAGATTTAGGGGGCCCTCACTTTTTCACACAGGGCCATGTTTACTTGTGTTGTCTTTGACTAATATTTAAATTGTTTGATGTTCTGAAACACTTAAGTATGACCAACCTGCAAAAAAATAAGAAATCAGGAAGGGGCAAACACTTTTTCACACCACTGTAACCTTGAGTGTTGATGTAAACTTTTGTCTGTTGTTGGATGGTCATTGATGCTGAAGAGCGATGTTAAATAAATAAAATAAATGATCTTTCATTCTGGTCCTGGAGTAATGAAAATGTTCACAGGGCATCAGTCCAAGTCAAGGACAGTCCTGATTAACCGATATTAAATTGAATACCGTAATGACAAGGCAGCAGTGTATAGCTTGTTTGTATTCTTAACATCACATCAGCATCAATGGCTATTCATGACAGGAACAAGGATTTATCAATACTAGACTTGCATACTTACAACGCATGTCTTTTGAATGTGTTAGTACCCAGAGTAAACCCGTGAGGATGCGGGGAGTAAATTCAAATTCCTCACGTGTGCAGTGCAAGGTTGAGAACTGGGGATCATCTGTATATAGTAGCAGCTAGAAATGCTTGTATGACTCGTGGGCTTGTGTATACTTGTGTTTTCTTATGCTTTTCAAAGCCAAGTTTATCGGAGCACATAGTTTCCAGCAAATTCCCTCATGCTTGTCCCCTAAGTAGGTATAATTCCTGTTTTTTGGAAGAAGTGTCCTTAATGAAAAAGCCTTCACAGAGATCTCACTGAATCATATGTCCTGGAGCAAAGCGATCTTGGTGTGGTGATCTGCATCCATATTTTAACTACATGAATTACAATATGAAAGAGAGGTCTTATCACAGATCAGTAACAGAGAACATATTTTGAAAAGCATCTTACATATGATTAGTGATACATGAAGATCAAGATACAGTGCTGGTTTTTAGTTCAGAAAATAGCATGGGGATATTGAATTGCTTTGGCTAGATAAACTGGGACACAGTCATGTTTTCATTCATTCACTTTCATACCTCTTTAATCCAATTCACTGTTGTGGGAAGCTGGGCCCTAACCAGCAGCAAAGGGAGACAGGAACCAACCCTAGAGAAGGCGCCAATTCATAACAGAGCACATGCACACACACACACACACACACACAGTCACACACCGTCACTCACTCACACTATCACAATTAAGAGGAAACCCACGCAAACATGTAGAGAAGATGCAAATTCCACACAGGTGGAGTCCAGCCAGGAATCAAACCTGGGTCTTCGGGGCTGTGAGGCAACAGCACTAACCACTTTGGCAGCGCACTACCTCATTAATAAGTATGTCAAATTTTAACAGTGAAACACTACTAAGCACACAATTAATGAACAAATCCTTCCCATCACATATACCTTCATTATTCCACTGCTAATTAAGGGGAAGCTTTGCCTTTCCTTTTCTTATGAACATTGACAAGTTCCTAGATATGTAATTATAATATGGAAGTCTTGCTACAACCCAAAATCAGAAAACATAGGGACGGTATGAAAAATGCAAATAAAAAAAATGCAGTGTTCCTTACATTTACTTTGACTTTTATTTCATTGCAAACAGTATGCATCAACTTCATTTCCCATATGCAAATGTAATAGATATACATATACAAGATTGCCATATATGAAATATGCCCATATGAAGTAAAAACATATATGTACATATATGTGCAAGCATATATGAAACCTATTAGAATCTGGAAGATTTCATATACGGACATATATGTCTGTCTCATAGAAATATGTATGTTCATATATATGTGTAACACATATTTGGACATACATGTCACATACATAATTTTTATATATATGCAAATATAGGTAAGTGCAATATACAAATTACACATACATACATATCATATAATTTTTCACATATGTGACATGTATGTCACTAACATATGTGTGTCATAAAGTCTTTATTATATATAGTGAAATACACCTATACGTTAAATATACATAAGTTATATGAAAAAATGCAGGTAAAAGTCTTCACCAGGTTTGCACACACTGTAGCTGGTATTTTAGCCCATTCTTCCATGCAGATCTCCTCTAGAGCAGTGATGTTTTGGGGCAACACGGACTTTCAACTCCCTCCACAAATTTTCTATGGGGTTGAGGTCTGGAGACTGGCTAGGCCACTCCAGGACCTTGAAATGTTTTTTTTGGAGCCACTCCTTCATTGCCCGAGATGTGTGTTTGGGATCATTGTCATGCTGGAAGACCCAGCCACTTTCTATCTTCAATGCTCTCACTGATGGAAGGAGGTTTTGGCTTAAAATCTCATGATACATGGCCCCATTTAATCTTCCCCTAACACGGATCAGTCATCCTGTCCCCTTTGCAGAAAAACAGCCCCAGAGCATGATGTTTCCACCCCCATGCTTCACAGTAGGTATGGTATTCTTGGGATGCAAGTCAGCATTCTTCTTCCTCCAAACATGACGAGTTGAGTTTTTACCAAAATGTTCTATTTTGGTTTCATTTGACCACATGATATTCTCCTAATCTTCTTCTGGATCATCCATATGCTCTCTGGCAAACTTCAGATGGGCCTGGACATGTTACTGGCTTAAGCAGGGGGGACACGGCTTATCTGAGTCCCTCTCGGCGTAGTGTGTTACTGATGGTAGCCCTTTGTTACTTTGGTCCCAGCTCTCTGCAGGTCATTCATCAGGTCCCTCCGTGTAGTTCTGTGGATTTTTGCTCACCGTTCTCATGACCATTTTGACCCCACAGGATGAGATTTTGTGTGGGGCCCCAGATCAAAGCAGATTATCAATGGTCTTGTATGTCTTCCATTTTCTTACAATTGCTCCCATAGTTGATTTATTCACACCAACCTGCTTGCCTATTGTAGATTCACCCTTCCCAGCCTGCTGCAGGTCTACAATTTTCTTCCTGGTGTCTTCGAACAGCTCTTTGGTCTTGGCCATGGTTGAGTTTGGAGTCTGACTGTTTGAGGCTGTAGGACAGGTGTCTTTTATACAGATAACGAGGTCAAACAGGTACCATAATACAGGTAACAAGTGGAGGACAGAAGGGCCTCTTAAAGAGGTTGTTACAGGTCTGTGAGAGCCAGAAATCTTGCTTGTTTGTGGGTGACCAAATACTTATTTTTCACCATGATTTACAATTAAATTATTTAAAAATCCTACAATGTGATTTCCTGATTTTTTTTTTCTCATTTTGTCTTTCATAGTTGAAGTGTACTTATGATGAAAATTACAGACCTCTCTCATCTTTCTAAGTAGGAGAACTTGCACAATCAGTGGCTGACTAAATACTTTTTTGCCCCACTGTATATATACTGCTAAAAAAATAAAAGGAACACTTAAACAGCACAATGTAACTCCAAGTGTTCCCTTTCTTTTTTTGAGCAGTATATATTGTTATATATATATATGGACAAACAAAACTCACATTACGAATTACACATGTCTGCTGCTGCAGTGAACATGCAGACAAAACTACAACAACAATGGCAGATACACAGTATACTGGTCCCTCTGCGTCTGCTTAGCTGGTACTTGATGTACTGTATATGTGTACAACTGTTTAGAAAAATATCCATATTAATGTAGACAAGGTCTTAAACTGTTAAAAGTGTAACTCTGTGTAACTCTGAATGGTTCCACCTTATTTCAGTACATGCTCAACAGTTTAAAGCCTAACTGAACTACACATTTGCTCCCTACTATGGACTGCAGCAACATTGGGTAACATGAGTTTTAAGAAAATGATGATAGATTTGAATATCCTTATGATGTAATGTCCAACTCAAGTAGTGGTAAAAACTGCTTCAGTATATCATTCTAAATAAATCACCAACCACTAGATTTATCATATTTGGTCAAAAACCTTTGTAGAACTACAATTGTACAATGTTTTATATGCTTGAATCTACACCAAACCCTACCCAGGTGAGCTGGTCCCACTGACACTCTCAAGATGGAACTTACACATACAGCTGGTATTAGTGTAATGATAAGCAACTTTAACGAATGAGACCCAATGAATCATGAAACAAGCACCTTAACTGTCACAAAAGAACAACAAGACAAACACCAAGTAACATACATTAAAGTATTAACTTTTGCGACGTTCAGGGCCTCTGTTGGTTCAATATGGCCTGCCTTTATGGATTTGCTGCTTAAGATATTGCAAAATATTAGAGATTAAAACAAAATCAAAATGAATTCCCATCCTATGTAATTACATGACCATGCATTCTCTATTTGAACCTAATCCAGTGATAACCATCATGAGTAAAATCCAAATAGCTTGAGTAAAATGGTGATAGTGTAAATAGTCAATCACCTCAAAGTTAATTTACAACACTTTTAAAGCAAAAGTTGCTGTCCAAAAGGAAAATGAAATTCAAATGAGTAAATAAAACAAACACATAAAAAAAACTTGCATATGACAGGCAGAATAAAACACCAAACTGTAAAGTAAAACTCTATGCTCAAAGGGACACCGAGTCCAAGGCTGAAGGAAAGAGATGAGTCTTAAAAATAAATAATTTTTTTTTTTTTTGAAGGACAGGGTCTAACGAGAGGCAGGTCGTGCTACAGTCCAGTTCTCTTTTCTAGAGATCATTTTCCAGGACATTTTCAGCGATGATCTACCAGGTATGACAGACAGGGATCAAAACAAACAATGTCCTCCCTCTTTGGAAGCCTGACATAAAAGATGTGCATTCTACTGTATGGCTAAGTTATCTATGAGATCAGCTGTTGATTATCTTCAATGTTGCATCTGAAACAAAAACACTGATGTGGGAAACACTGGTGTACATAGGCATGTGCTGAGCTGGTAACACTTAACATGTTGCCATCTTACCTCGCACAGACTGCAGCAGACAGCAAGGCAACCATAGAATATCTATAACAGGGCATAAATCACATGTTAATAACATGGCTGTATTATGAAACAAAATGCTAAACATGAAACACTGCAACCTTGTTCACGTGGACTTATCAGTTCTCTACATTAAAAGGGCTTGAGTCTACCTTGAATTAGTAACACTGATATGGAGAACCATTGCAACATACACGCCATAGACAACCAACTATTCTGCCTACAACTCCACTACTTTTTTCTCAAAATGTTTTCATTATTGAGTGGTTAAAGACAAAATAAAGAAAAAAAATAAATACTTGTCAGATATGAAATACTCAATTCTAGAGATACGTCATTCATTCATTCATTGCGTTATCCACTTGATCCCAGACAGGGCCGCGGCAATCTCGGTGCCCAGCCGGCTGCACAGGGCGCACGGCAGGAACAACCCCAGACAGGGTGCCAATCCATTATTGAGCACAGACCCACACATGCATTCAAACCCTAAGGGCACTTTGGAAACACCAATTAACCCAACACATGTCTTTGGAATGTGGGAGGAAACCGGAGTACTCGGAGAAAACCCACACAGACATGGGGAGAAACATGCAGACTCCACAGAGGCGGAGCCCAGGGTCAGGATTAATCTGGAGATCTCGGAGCTGTGAGGTGACACTGCCAACCTCTAGAGATACTTACTTACTCGTAATGTTTGTAATGTTGAGGCAATAAACCTACATATTGTTAATGTTATATTAAATAGTCTGAGCTAGCTGTCTTAAAAGTAAATGAATGGCTGACTGTAATCGTTAACTAACAAAGATGAGAACATCACAATCACAACATTAACTCACTAACAGACATATTATACTAACAAGCTGGACAGAATTGGCCAAGGAAATGATGGTCAAACACTACTAGAGAGTAGTGTTTACTAAAGAGTAGGATATACTAGCTAAACAGACTACCTCAAAAGCAAACATCTTTATTTTTGTAAAAAAAACAAGAAACACGTACATTTTAAGCAGACGTGGTCGCATAAATATCTAAATGCTAAATATATTTCTAAGTAGGAGAACTTGCACAATCAGTGTATGAGTAAATACTTTTTTGCCCCACTGTATATGGAAGACAGATCTTATATATGTCTCCATGTAAAATTAACATGTATCTTAAAAATATGTATGAAAGACACAGAGATGATGAAGCTCCCTACATATTATTTTATTATGAATGTATTTTTTTTGTAGACAGTTCCTGCATATTTAAGTATACTACTTATCAAAATGTTAAAGAAATATATGTATTAAACATATGGAGCACATATATTTTATGTCTAAGAAAATGTCTTATGTCTTATATTTTATGTTTAATAAACTTGCATATATAAATTAAGCATATATGGATGCAACATATAATAATGATATATAAATAAATCCTATATATATTTTTAATATATGTACATATACAGATTTTATTATTGAGTATTTAATATATATGTTATAAACATATATCTACATATATCCAGATAATGGTTTTATCTTAAATTTGATATAATGATATAGGGACATATGTAATATATTACATTTCCGTGTGGATTAATTTGTTAATAAACATCCATTCCTGCATTTCAGGCCTGCAACACATTCCAAAATAGTTGGGACAGGGACAATTTAGGGCTAGTGATGTAAAAAAAATATAAATTGATAAATAATAATTTCAAAACAAATCATGGAAACAGGTGATTATAACCATGATTTGGTACTAAATCTAATTTTTTACGAGTGTGCCAACTTTTTTGGAATGTGTTGCAGGCCTGAAATGCAGGAATGGATGTTTATTAACAAATAAAATGAAGTCAGACAAAACATTAAATATCTTGTGTGCATACTCTCTGCAATGATATAAAAGTCAAAGTACATGTAAGGAGGGGTTCTGTTATAATTGCATTTTCCATACCATCCCAACTTTTCTGATTTGGGGTTGTATTTGAATTCCATGAATTGGATGATATTTAGTAGTTCTATATTAATTTTTTTAAACATCATTTATATTTCTGTTAAGGTCGAAATATACCTATATGATTTTAGTAACATTAGGAGGAAAAGTAGCCAACTAGTAGCCCAGTCTAACACACACGTTCCTTGCAGTATTTTATCCCCAGTTATCTTGGTCAGGGTCATGGGGGGTTCAGAGCCTATCCTGGAATTCATTGGGTATGGCTAGTAGCGGACCCTGGACAGCAAGCCAGTCCATCACAGAGCTCAGCATGAGAGCATGAGTCGCTATTGCAGCAGTGAAGATTGATCCTATCTCCCCTCCCTCTGGCTCAGCCAATCATGCCTGTGGGATGCCTCAATCCATTTTTACTTGATTGTAAATGCAGTTTCTGTAACAATAATTTCTTAATAAAAACAGAGGGAGAAAGTAATAATTAACATGTAGCTGATACAGCTCGTTGATACAAAAACCAAGTTACCTGAATGCTGCAGGATGCGTGCATCTCTAGGATGGATTTAAGTGGCATTAAGGAAGCATTAAATACGGGCTCAAGAGATTAATTTCGGTATCCGCTCTTTTCCTGAGTCAGACCTGAGCTGTGTGTGGTCCTTTGCCCCATGAGCCACCCAAAAGGCCATATAAACTGCGATAATTAAAGAGGCCTGCCAAATGGGTACTTATACAGTCTAAGGGTAAGAGAGCAGGGATTCAAGCTCCCTTGGGGTCTATTGGTGCAAATGCTTGCCCATCTGTGTTCCTGTTTGCATGGTTTTCCTGCCTGAATGTTTTCCTGCCTTGTAGTCATTGTTTCTGGAATAGGACAGGACCTTCACTAGGATAAAGCACTCACAGCTACATGAGATGCTCTCTTCATATGCCCACCTGTTGGACCCTGTATCCATATTACATTTACATTTATGTCATTTAGCAGATGCCCTTTTCCAGAGCAACTTACAACTGATGCAGTCTTACAACCCAAGCTATTGTGGGTTAAGGGCCTTGAGCTAGGAGGACACAACAATGGCAACATGGCAGAGATGGGATTTGAACCCTGGACCTTCTGGTATATAGTCCAGTATTTTAACCACTAGGCCACCATATATTAGCCAAGTTAACTAGCAAATATGATACATAGTAAGTAAGACATGACTGTGTCTTGAACCCGGTCACCACACAGGTGGGTTCCTACAAAACATTAAATACAGAAAATATAAAATTGGGACAGTCAGAAGATTGGATGCAGTTTGTCTAGGTAGGTGAACCGACCTAAAGTTTGACCTGGCAATTCTGTTCGTGCACTTCTGGATGTGTAAGCCTGCCACAGAGATGAGATCGTTGGTCTTTTTGTCTGGAAATGTTCATGGCTTGCAGCTGCCACAAAGTGTGTCATGCATTATTGGGGAATCCTCAGGAAATGTTCAGACCGCACCATCCAGGGCAATTTGCTCAGAAGTGCATGAGAAACTGTCTGCTTATCAGGGATGTTCACTTTTGTGCTCTTTCATGCAGACACGAACGGTCACAGGATTTCAAAAACACACAGCGCAACCGCGTGCATGCGTGCAGTAATAAGACATCAAAGGTGTCAGTGATGTTTGCTTACTGTGAGTCAAACCGCCAACCCTACAGCATTTTGTGAATGCACTGCTTTAGTGAGTCCAGGCCTGTCTTGCATCCTGCCATTAGTGTCTGGCCTAATGTGGTGGTAGTTCTGCTCTCATATGAGAGCAGATGGCAGCAATATGTGAGCAGACCTTCTGAAGATCCGTAACTGCTAAGCATGGAAATCACTTAGGCCGATCCGGATGTTATGAGCCATTCTACCAGCTAATCACTGTCGTTACGTAATAAAGGGAAATTAGAAGCACTTTTAAAGGCTCTTAATGTGACCCTAGGGACAGGGCTTTGATAATGGGCCATGGGACTACACAAGGAGGGAGAGAGAGGCAATTAATCACAGGACGACAGAGACAGGGAGAGATTGAGCTCAATGTACTTTATGTCACCAGCCAGAAAATAGGCAGCCTGGCATTTGGCACATGCTGACTGCCCAGTTCACCGTTCGCCTTCACTTCCCAACTGATTTATGAAAGGTGGATTCGAAGAGGCCATGTCATGGACACTACATGAATCATGCATGAGCTCTCAGCCTCAGACAGTTCAGGGAATTCATATTTGTCAGTTGAACTTCATGTTGGACATGCCGTTCTATTCTCTGTTCTCTTCCATTCCCAAGTCCATTCAAATCGCATTATGTTCGAAATTTGTCATGTTTTGTTTGTTTCTTAGTTGGCTTGATTTTACCTCTCGCAGTTCCTTTTTATTCATTCAAGTCTCACTGTATCCGGGGATTCACTCTCTATTAACATCAAAATCTCTGTACTAAGTTATTCCCCATCAAACAAACTCCATATTTCAACATGCGGTTAACAAAATATTAGCAAATTCCCAACTTGAGCCCACTATAATAATAAAGAAGGAAATGATTTCCTGTTACATCAATTAAGTGACCAACATTAAGGGAGCACACTTGTGTTTTGGGATTTTGAAGAATAGAAAAACATTGCACTTGGCATCAAAAACGTCATTTCCCAGCAATACTCTAGCTCATAGCGTGCCACATCAGCCAACACTGAGCTGGTTTTAAAGCCCTTCAAATCCACGGATTGCCATTAAATCCTTTTCTGAAACTAATCCCGAGTTCATTCTTATTGTTTGTCAGGCTACATGATTTTTTGTTTCTGTCAAGTCTCTCCCCAAGCTCAGTTATTTTTAGCAGAGAAAGAGTTATTGATGCTAGAGGCCAATTGCTACCCAGTTCTGTCGTGTTAGCTTTGATAACTCTAGTATGTGATGATGTGATTTTCAGGTGTATGGTCACTGAGCTGGATCAGTCGATGAAAGCTGGCAATAAATTATGCAGAACTAAACTCACAGCTCTGTCAACACCATTCCACTGGCATTAAATAAAAAACATGGGTAGCTTTATAGAAACACTTGCATTCACTTATTCAAAGGGGATTGCTGCTAGCTGGGACTGATAAGTTCATGACCTAAATGTAACCTTGCACAGACTCAGATGTTTATGTAGGTGTTCAGTTATCCGGGTAATTAAATGTTCTAGAAGTAATGAATTGCCACTGAACTGGTCATTTTAAATAATTTAAATAATTTATGTAGGATGTAATTAGAACTAGGGTTCAGTTCCCCAAAGGTATCATAAAAGTTAGGATCACGTTACTTAGCATTTAATGGGATACTCACTTTACCATTTGAGTTTGGACATAAAATGGTACTTTTATTTTGATTTCAGGTTCAACTGCAGGTCACATTTATTTTATTTCTGTGTTTTTTAAAACTACTTGTTTTCTTTTAATTACATTTAACAGGAATACATTTAAGTAGGCCTGGAACTTTGGTATTATGATGCAGCATATCAGCACTGAGTCTATAACAACTTATTCAGATAATTTGCAGTCATACTAGAAATTCATGAATTAAAAAGGTTTCAATGCCTTTGCTATACAGTTGTCACTTGAGTTTAGAGTCTAGTTTGCTAGCATAGAATTTGAACAGGTTAACAACAAGGCAGATAACCAACAAGGCTTGCGTATTGTTGTTTGTTGATTATCTGTAATATCAAAGTAATAGACAGCTAACTATTATATTTCCTAGTCCAGCTTTCCAACTAATTGGGAACAATTTGTCACATTGAAAAGCTCTTTACTGAATTACGTAACGCGTTCATTTTAGTAACTGTTAAATCCAGCAGGTTACATGTGAATCTGAAACCTGTATAAAGAACACTTCGAGCAACTATATGGAACTACACCTTGAAGGAGACGCCTATCTGTCTTTTATAAAATCGCATACACTTTATCGTTGTTACGAGTCTTACCTGTTTCCGACGCTAGGGGGTAGCGTTGGATTGCTTTTCCTCAGGCTGAGACCCCACGCGTATATCTTATTAAGCTGCTTGATTGCATTACGGGCAACACCTGCTGACTCAGGCATATGAGGTCCGTCCTGAGTTCAGTCGGTGTCGCACCATCACCTGTGATGGGGGGTACCATCGCCCATCAGAGCCCTCACCCGGCTCAGACGCACTGTGACGTAAGGCTCGCGGGCTCCCGAAGACTCGAGGCGAGTCACAGTTCTACGCATGCGTGCGCGAGATATGGGCTTCAGCATGCGCTATGCTGGCCTCAATACCGCGCATGCGCAGCATGGCAAGGACACGGAAAAGTGGAACGGAGCTGAAAAGCGACACAACGTTCCAAATAAATACAGCACGAGCGAAGCACCTGCCTTCCACTCAAGCATGGGGAACATAAACACAATTAAAGATGCGGGAACGGCGATGGGATAAGAGGGAGGTGCTCCAGCCACCGCAGCTGCGAGTCTAAAGCCCTGGAGGGCTCCAGCGGGGACGTGCTGCAGTGGACGGTCACCGGTTATCGGCTTCGTTAGGGATAATGGTAGCTGTTTCTTCGAAGAGAAACAATAATGGTACGGCTGGGAAGCTGTATGGTAACCGCTAGGGCATTAGATGCTAGAGCAGGATAAGGGTCCTTTGTTCGCGTCCCCTATGCTGCATTACGGCCCCGCCGGAGCCCTCCGGGGCTTTAGACTCGCCGCTGCGGCGGCTGGAGCACTTCCCTCTTATCCCGTCGCCGTTTCCGCTTCTTTAATTGTGCTTATGTTCCCCGCATTTGAGTGGAAGGCAGGTGCCATGACTCACCTCGCGTCTTCAGGAGCCTGCGAGCCTTACGTCACAGCGCGTCCAAGCCGGGTGAGGGCTCCGATGGGCGATGGTGCCCCCATCACGTGTGATGGTGCGACACCAACTGAACTCAGGACAGACCTTATATGACTGAGTCAGCAGGTGTTGCCCATAATGCAATCAAGCAGCTTAATAGGATATATGCGTGATCACACAATAACGAGATCGCACAGCCTTAATCGTGCTTGCGCGATCATGCTCACAGTCAGTGTCTCAGCCTGAGGAAAAGTAATCCAACGCTACCCCCTAGCGTCAGAAACAGGTAAGACTCGTAACAATCATAGCTATGCTGTAATAATAAGATCAGTAATGCAGCTGATGTGAATTTGTATCAAAATTCACCATCAATTAACTGTGAAGCTTCTCTTGTAAAGTTTATTCGAATCAAAAGTCTGATGCAAAACTGCTAAATGTAATTTCACTTGTGAATTTCCCCTGGCTAAAGCAGGTTTGAACAGTGTAACGTTAAATTATCACTTGTGCTCTGATGGGTGAAAATGAATCTGGAATTCAAATTTAATTTAGATATCACAGAAGTGGTAAGAATCTCACTGGGGATTTTAGTCACTGTTACATTCACCTCTGGGATTGTACTGATTGAAAAAGAAGCGACTGAGGCTTTTTGTTGTGGGGCAGAATAGAATCTAAACCATAGTTGGCTGTCTCAGGATAGGGCAGGTGTGTCCAAGTCATGTCAGGACACAGTCCCTCCAGCCCTAAGGTTAGGAGTGAGAGGTGCTACCTATGCATCTTCGGCTGCTGTATCACCCTGTGGTGTCACCCGATCACTTACAACATTCAATGATCTCCTCACACTGTCTTGACATTCTTCATTAAGAATCATTAGTCTGAGAGACCTGCTTCTCATTCACTTGTCGTTTTAAATAAGACTTTCTGACCAAAATGCTCTTCCTGTAAGGAATCATTTCAGCCTGTCAGTTGTTTTGGATTTTGGGACAAATAGTGCTAGCTAAGATGCATCAATATTGCTAGCTTGTTAAAAATTTAAGTAAAATTAAAACAAATACATATATGTATCAATTCATATGAGTTGGATTCCGATGGGTTGGATGTTTCACTTTCCTGTCTTTGAAGATTTTTTTTTTTGTTTAAAACAAAAATTGCCAACTAAGCTGCCTTTGTGTAACTAGCTGGCCAACATTTCAAGTTAGTTAAACGGAGAACTTGACAGACACTTTGAAAGTGCAAGTGAATTTAGGCCTTACTCGGGGCTAATGTTTGAATTAAATCTCTAATAAGACATTAAAATGGCAGGTAGGTTAAGAGCCTATCCTGGGATTCACCAGGCATAAGTGGAAGTGCACCCTGGACTGAATGGCAGTGCATTTACATTTAGTCCTTTAGGAGACTCTTAGTGTGTAAGTCTCAGAGCTACTTACAAATGATACAATGTACAATCCAAGCAATTGAATGTAGGGGCCATAATCAAATGTTCAGTGATTGGTTGACAGTGCTATGGCTTGGACCCTGAACCTTCTGATCAGTAGACTAGTCCAGTACATCCATTACATGATCTGACATGGCTTGCTGTTGCAGGGATGGGGGATTGTTCCCCATTTGGCCCCTCCTCCCTCAGATACGGCCAGTCATCTCTATGTGACACCACCTGGGTGGAAGGCATCGCTGGGACTCAAAACCTATTACACTTGATTTAGTAAGTTTGTTCTTCACTATTCCACAACAGTTTCCTTTATGCATCTCAAAAAACAAATTTGGTTGGACTGGTTATAGTAAAATGCTTCTAGATGTGAATGGGTAAATGATTAAGTGTGTGATGCCATGTATCCAGTGTTTTTGGGAGTCCAGAGGTCTACTTGTTAGCAGTAAATTGCTGCTCTTAGGCTGCTGAAAGGGTATCAAAGGAAATCAAGAGTAATTTTCTTACATATCGAGAACAAGTCCCATCTTTAACAGTTGCTGCATAGAATCTTCAAATTGGCAATCTCATATCATAACAGTCTACTGCTAAATCCTCTAAATCCTAGAAAGGGGAGGCTGTGTGTAAGAGGACTATATGTTGTCAGAGTGGGGAATGGAGGGTGAACCACAGAGACTGATGGGGTTTCATGATGGAGCCTCGGGGAAGATGGACAGACAAGGTGAAACTTGCACCATGGCCCAAAAAAGGAGAGAAGAATGGAGTAAAGAGAGAAGATGAAGTTAAATTAGATAAGTAGAGGAGACTCTTGAAGAATAGACAAGTGCAAGCAAAAAAAAAAATCAGGTCATGCAGGGAGACAGAGAAAGTGTAGAATTACTAAGCAGCCTAGCGGGCACATTTATCAGCAGGCCTGACCTTTATCTGGGCCTGAAAACACATACATATACAGACACCAGAACTAATAGACACACAACTCATGCATTCATCCTCATTACTCACCCTGTCAACTCTGACTGCGAGTATATTTTGACCAACTTATTCAACAGGGGCCTTACTGGATCTAGTTGGACTCATGCATACACACACAGACCCATGTACACAGAGACATACATTCTGTCATTTACACACAAGCCCCCAGACAGGAGATATCGGTATCAGGGACCCCCCGCTGTGCAAGACACAAGCCAATCATTCGTCTTTCTCTAAGTGCCTGCATGTCAGCAGACTTTACCACCATGTCCCTCAGTACTGTCTCTTCCTTTCTTGTCTCCCTCCCTTCCTACCTCCCTCTCATTTACCTCACCGTTCACGTTATCTCCCACTATCTTTTTCTCCTCTCACTTCATCCATCTCTCCTTTGACCCCTCTCTCCTGTTTAACTCTGGTCTATCCCAATCCTTCTGACTCCTGTTTACTGTGTGGTGAAACTCAGGGTAATTTCGTGGACGGTGTCTCCCCTCATTGTCTGTGTGTTTATGTTTGTTTTGGATTGTCACTGCCTGTATTTATGCTGCCCTCGAGGAGTGCTAAGGTTGAAAAGGTTCATTATATCGCTAGCATTTTGCCCACACACACATAAAAACTCACAGACAGCCCAGAGGTAGAGGCAAAATTCCTAGATAGGGTATGTATACAGAGATTACTAGACTCGCTCTGATCCCATTTTTCATCTGTCGTGATGAATGTTTGTGTCTGTCTACCTGTCTCTACTTGTCAGATATTAAATATAACCATCCATCCATTCATCCATCCATCCAACCAACCATTAATCAAGCGCATTTGTTTCACTCACGTATCCTCTGCACTTCTGTGAAGTTGCTGTAGACTGCAAGCATTAAATTCCCCAATCTAGTGGAACAGATGCAACTAAATATGCCATAAAGAAGCCAAGATTCTTGCTTTTTTGTTTGTAAAATGCCTTAGGTTATCCATTACCTCTGATAACTCACTCACTCTCCTTCCGTACCTGCTTAATACAACCCAAATATCAACACAGAGTATAAGGTGGGAAAAATGCTAGACAGGGCACCAGTCCACTTCATGATACACCCACTTAGTCAAACTGTGACACTTTAGAGATGCCAAATGACCTAACATATGTCTTTGAAATGTGGGAGGAAACTGGAACACCTGTAGGAAATCCACACACAGGCAGTGACTGGGCCAGAACTCAAACCTGGGTCTCTGAAGCTCTGAAGTGACACATTAAACATTGTCACCATGCTGTCCCTTTGACAACTGAAATACTAATTGAAGTCGCTGTACAGGTACATTAAACCACTGAAATCTATGTAGACTTTGAATACTGAATACTAGAAGTAATACAGCTGTACCAGTAAAAATTATTAAACTTATCAGCTCCTGTGGCTCAGAGGTAGAATTAGCTCCAGACCCTTCTGTGGCCCTGACTACCCAGACAAGCAGGGGCATATGCAATGCTTGGTTTGACTTTAAAAGTCCCGTCTTGCATGCTCATGAGTCAGAAGTGTTAGCAGATGGCGGTGTTTGGAAATGGCAAAAAAGACAACTGATACTTAGCCAACCTAAGTCTTGTTCATTGGTATATACAGTGGTGCCTCGGTTCTCGACCACTTTGGAACTCGTCGAATTTTGACATGGGATAGAAATATTTGTCTCGGTTCTTATCGTATGCTTGGTACTCGGCACACTTGCCTAAACTTGTATGAGTTGACCACGGGACTCATTTCAGCTGAAACTCGATTCACGATTCAGTACACAGTGATTCAGGTTCACAATACCCCTTGCTCATTGAAGATCTCTGCTCTGTTTATCGTGTTTTTCTTTGTTTTTACATCTACAGTATAATATTCTTAGTGCAAATAATTCTCCATTGGTCCTAAAAAAGGTTACTAATAACAGCCAACCAAAAGGAAGGAAACCTGTGAATGCTCCAGAACACAGGCTGCAGTTAGCATTAGCAGCAAGTTCACCAATAGAGTAAGTGTTTTGCTTTTACTTCTCACTTCCAACCTATTACTCTCTAAATTACATGAGATTTTTCAACACTTTAGTATAAAATAACCTTTGTGTTAATGATTTCAGCCAACTGTAGGTTAATGTAAGTGATTTAAATTTTGACTTACTCATCATTACTTATAATAGGCTCTGCTATGATACAGTATAGACCACTCTGCCAAACGCACATTAAATGTCTCAGTTCATGATACCTTTAACTTATGATGAATTTGTCTGAACATATCTCCTTCGTAAATCTGTACATTACAACTCTATTAATGCATATAATGCCTTATACATTGTGGATTTTCTGAGGGTCTGGAACGAATTATTTCAATTTACATGATTCCATACAGGAAAAATTGCCTTCTGGAAAGAATTAACAACGAGAACCGAGGTACCGCTGTATTCTATTTTGAAGGCTACTGTATTAGGTATAGCATGACCTTTTCACTCTTTGCCCACTTGCTGGATCACTCTATGCTTTGGGTTACCTCATTAAGCACTGCATACAACTAATAACTAACTGGCAGGCAGCCAACAAGCTGACTATATAACTGTCTGATTCTCCTCTAAACACTCAAAACACATCTGATTCACCTCCACACACCCTACGCTTGATTGATTCACCACTATACACTCTAAACAGGTCTGATTCATCACTACACACACTGATTCATTGAGTACAAGACAGGACTTCCCTGCCCATTCAAATTCAGTCCCAGTACAGCATTACAGTGCAAGGTGCCGTGGGTCAAAATTGATTGAAATTTTCCCTTTCCAAGCCACAACTGCCATAACATTAACTCGAACACAGCCTGCGTAGTGTGTGTGGGCATGTGTGTAGGTGGGCTTATGTGAGTATGTGACAACAAATTTGTATAAAAGACAAGGCTTTGATAGCAGCAAGTGTGATAACCAACGTTCATGACAATGTTTTGATAAGTGCATGTTTTTTTTTCTTTCTTTCTTGTTTATATATGTGCTGCCTCAGGGTCTTGCGGTCAAACGCTCAACATTCCAGCTCTCCTCAAAGGTGTGAGTGAGTGTACAATACACAGATGCAAAAAGACAGATTACATGAAGTAGAAAGAAAGAAAGGAAGAAAGAGATGCCGATACATATGTCGATGAATTAAAGTGCGAGAAATAGAGTGAGAAAAGAGTTCTGGGGAGCAAACATTTCAGATGGAGGATGCCTGAGGTGGCTTTGAACTCTCCTAGCAAATCTTAGCTGAAATTCAAGGAGACAAACAGAACTGACCAAGAAACATTGGGCAAATTCCAACGGGAACTGGCTGAACAGATATAAACAGATCATGATGGATACATTGATTGAAGTGGAGGCACTCAGGGTCATCATACACACATATGCTTGTATTACTATACTTCTGAGGTCTTTCCATGAATTACATGACTTGTCATAGCTAAATACTGCTAAGACCAGTACATTGGTGCAGTGGTTAGCACTGTTTCATCACAGCTCCAAAGACTCGGATTATAATC
Source organism: Ancistrus triradiatus (assembly GCA_025084515.1). NCBI lineage: Eukaryota > Metazoa > Chordata > Actinopteri > Siluriformes > Loricariidae > Ancistrus > Ancistrus triradiatus. The sequence goes on from JAJAGP010002082.1 coordinate 134,914, forward strand.
CTTGCTTGGTTGTTGTCTGTGTGGAATCTGCATTTCTTGTGTCTGTGGGGATTTCCTCCCACATACCAAAGACATGTGTTAGGTCAGTTGGTGTCTCTAAAGTGTCCCAGAGCGAGCGAGGGAGTGTGTGTGGGTGGGTGCCCATGTTTATATTACAATATGGGGGCCCTGTCTAGAGTTGGTTCCCCCCTTGTGCTCTGTGCTGCCAGTTCCTAGCTCCCCCATCAGCTTGAATTGTACTTAGCAGATCCAGCGTCCCCGAGTTTGATCCTGACCTCAGATCCTGACCTGTCCTCCCCATGTCTGCGTGGGTTTTCTCTGGGTACTCTAGTATCCTCCCCCAGTCCAAGACATGCGTGATAGGTTAACGGGTGTTTCTAAAGTGCTCTTGGGTGGGTGAGTGTGTTTATGAGTGTGTAAATGTATGTTCCCTATGATGGATTGGCTAGGCACCGGCTTTCCCACAACCCCAACTAGGATTTTATATATACAGTGGTGCTTAAAAGTCTATATTCGTGCATAAATATGACCTAAAACATCATCAGATTTTCACACAAGTCCTAAAAGTAGATAAAGAGAACCCAGTTAAACAAAAGAGACAAAAATATCATACTTGATTTATTTATTGAGGAAAATTATCCAATATTACACATTAGTGAGTGGCAAAAGTATGTGAACCTCTAGGATTAGCAGTCAATTTGAAGGTGAAATTAGAGTCAGGTGTTTTCATCAATGGGATGAAAATCAGGTGTGAGTGGGCAACCTGTTTTATTTAAAGAACTATCAAAGTCTGCTCTTCACAACATGTGTTTGTGGAAGCCTATCATGGTATGAACAAAGGAGATTTCTGAGGAGCTCAGAAAAAGAGTTGTTGATGCTCATCAGGCTGGAAAAGGTTACAAACCCATCTCTAAAGAGTTTAGACTCCACCAATCCACAGGCAGACAGATTGTCTACAAATGGAAGAAATTCAAAACCATTGTTACTCTCCCCAGGAGAGGTCGACCAACAAAGATCACTCCAAGAGCAAGGCATATAATAGTTGTTGAGGTCACAAAGGACCCCAGGGTAACTTCTAAGCAACTGAAGGCCTCTCTAATATTGTCTAACTTTAATGTTTATGAGTCCACCATCAGAAGAACACTGAACAACAATGGTGTGCATGGCAGGGTTGCAAGGAGAAAGCCACTGCTTTCCAAAAAGAACATTGTTGCTCATTAGCAGTTTGCTAAATATCACATGGACAAGCCAAAAGGCTATTGGAAGAATGTTTTGTGGATGGATGAGACCAAAATAGAACTTTTTGGTTTAAAAGAAAAGCATTATGTTTGTAGAAAAAACAACAACACTGAATTCTAGCATAAGGACTTTATCTGGTCTGTGAAACATGTTGGTGGTAGTATCATGATTTGGGCCTGTTTTGCTGCATCTGGGCCAGGACTGCTTGGCATCACTGATGAAACAATG